>WSYH01010363.1:0-23455 GCA_036426205.1 Ascaphus truei | reverse complement strand
TATTTGCTTCAAGGTGCCAAAGTCCATACTACCAGACGAACTCAATACTTTTGGTAAGCACTGACACAAAAGAAAGGATACGCTCCCTCCCTTAGTCTGCCAGACTCCATACGACGGAGGGTGGGTTTCTCTGCATCCAGTACTTTCTTTAGTGGAGACAGCAGTTACTGGTTGGAGCTCACTGTGCTTGCTCCCCCTGGTGGAATTTAAAGGAGGGGCGGCACACTCTTTCAAGGAGTGTTTCTGGCTCTGCACTGTGTCACTCAGTTGGCAGGGACGGGGCTTAGGGTTTCCCGCCATCCCGGACAGCTTTCTGCAAGGTAATTCGCCTCCTTGAGCGCAGCAGCACGTGCGCGCTTCCAACGTGGGGAAAGTTGCCATGGCCTAGGTCAGAGTAGATTAAAGGGTAACCCTCAGGGGGGCCCCCTGGCATAAACAAAGTGGACGGTGCCTATGACAGGTATATATCCCACGTGGGTGTCACCACAAAAAGTATCGATCTCCACATGGACGTTGGGTCTTGATCTTCATCTGATTTTACGCATATGATCACAGACCTCCACATCTGATATATTTGCGGGAAGGCCTCCATTAGAACATCTAGGAAACATTAGGAGAGGATTAACTACACACCTTTTGTCTGAACACTTTATTAAGTACCATCAAGGGAACACCGTGGGATTGACTTTTACGGTTTTAGAAAAACTTTCACCCCATTGGAGGGGAGGAGATCGTGATGTTCAACTAACCAAGAGAGAGACATATTGGATTTTCACATTGAAAACCCTAACTCCTAAGGCACTCAATGTGGATATCGAATTGGGAGTGTTCCTTTAAATCTTTGGAAACTTGCTATAGTGTTATACTGTTACAAATAACTATGTATTAATTATGTTTCCCTTTGTGTTTCCTTTTTCTTTCTGCCTCTGTCTTTGAGGGAGACCACAATCGCGTGATTAAAACAATTTTAATTTAGGATATAGGTCAGAAAGATAATTTGAGCCTTGTTATATTTTTATATTTTTAATATGTGATACCAGTATTCTTTGTTTGTCTTTACGCCGTATTAGGCAAATTGTATGTATAACTTAAGATTATGAAATCCTGCCCTTCTATTTTATTTTATTATATTGTTTTAGTGATATTAGGAAAGGGAGGATGTAGTAATGTATTCATTGCGTTGTACCCACCCACTCTGTTTACATTTGTGACGTCATTATAATTAGCCAGTAGGATACGAGTAAGAGGGAGGGCTTTAGGGTATATAACATCAGACCGAGCAGCTAATAGATACTCCTGACGAAGTCGTAAGAGATAACGACGAAACGCATAGAGTGTTTCAGCTTACCAACAACCAAGAGAAGGAACACCGAGGATCCACCTCTACCACCAGACCCGGTGGTTCTCGACGCACCGAAAGTGACGCAACGGGAGCCCCGGCATGGATACCAGTGTTTCCGGTGGAGCGGAGGAGAACGAGCAACCCAGGGGATCGCGACCCATGGAATAACCGTTATCCGCTACCCATTATCGCCTACTTCGACTGTACAAAGTGTAAGCCTTCATTTGTGTACTCCCTATCAGAATAAATTACCATCTACTCTATATGGTCTCATTTTTTCTTTCTTGGAGGAGGTGGCTGGTGGCTGCTGCAATCACATAGGGCACATCCACCCCTTAAGTTGGATGACTGCTTGATTTTGATTACTTGAATGTGAGTAGTCAATTTTGACTTTTTTTGCACCAATTCACTGAATTTAAACATTATTGCACAATGTGATGTTTTTCTTCTATTTTATGGCTACGAGACACGCTCCCCTGACTTTTTGAAGGTTAATAACAAATATGTCAGACATATCAGTTGTTAACCATAAAATAGCTTTAACCAAATTCAGGAGGCAGCTAGGACTTCTTAGAAATCTTGCATTCCTTACAATACTTTTCACAAGATACAAACTAAGGAGCCTATGCACCAAGCTCCGATTAATTTTTTTTTAAAAATACATTAAAAAAAAAACAGGGTTTTTAAATAGCCATTTTTGACAGGGTTACTATCACGGTATGCAGAAAGCCCCAAATACCAGTGATAGCAATATTTGCAAAAATGGCGAGTAGATGGCGACATGAAGATCATCCCTTGGAAAAGGACTCACCTGGAGAGTTCTTTCTGTTGCAGAAACCAAATTTTAATTGTCTGTGTCTTCAAAGCAAGCCGCTGCTGTGTCTATTTAAGTCTAGCTAGGCAAAACCATATTTCAATTGTCTGTCTTCAAATCATGAAGTGTCTTAATTCAATTAAGCTTTCACACTTGGGCAAGACAACACCCTGCTTAGAAAAAACATATTGCTTGGGCCAGTCAGGTGACATTTTAGAAGTATATAAGTAAGCACACAGCAGTCTTGCTGTTTGCGGCCATGTTTTCAGTAGCCAGGTTAAAGTAGAATGTTAGTGCCGAAGTTTAAAAGGAAGTAGCGAAAATGTGGACAACACCTACTGGTTCCGATTCCTATATTTGACCTACGCTGGAAAGGAGGCTATAATCTATCCCAGACTGCACATCTAAACAATTGACTATTGCTGTGATGCCGCCTTTAATTTTTATATTTGCTGTGACCTCACTTCTTTTCAAATTATGCACTTCATTCCACCAGCCACATTTTGTCTCTAACTCTATTCATATATCTCCATCGCTCCTTTCTTCACCGCTTCTCAGTTCACATGAACTCCTTTCTTACCTGCGCCCTCTGACACTACATAGCTATACCCCGTGCACTAAAACAAAACCCAACAAATCATCCTCACACATTCTCTTTCTATCCATGCTTCTCTTCCTTGCTTCTGGGGATATCTCTCCCAATCCTGGTCCCTGCTTTATTTCTACATTCTCTCGTCCTCCCCTCCCACATGCAACTTGTGCTCCTTCTGGTGTCAACACCTCTAACTTCATACCCATCCCCTGTCACCCTCCCTCGTCTCCCTTTCTCCTATGCCCTTTGGAATGCTTGCTCTCTTTCTAACAAGTGCTTCTCTGTGCATTACTTCTTTGTCTCTCACGCTCTGCTCCTATGTGTTATAACTGAAACCTGGCTCACTCAGTCTGACTCTGCTCTGGGAGCCGCCCTATCTTATGGCAGCCTCTCTTTCTCTCACACTCTGCACCGTGATGGGAGGGGTGGAGGCGTGGGGCTCCTGCTCTCCTCGCTCTGCCGTTACCGAACCCTTCCTATTCCCCCGTCTCTTGCTTTTCCCTCCTTTGAGGCTCACAGTCCAGATCTTCTATACTCTCAGCGGTCACGTGGCGGTCACCTATCGCCCACCTACCTCTCCTCATCCCCTTCTGCTTTTCTCTCACTTTGAATCCTGGCTCACTTTCTTTCTTCCTTGTCTCCCCCGTTCTTCTCCTTGGGGATTTCAACGGCCATATTGATGATCCCCCCTCTTCCCTGAGATTCCCGCTTTCTCTCTCTAACCTCTTCTTTTGGCCTTCAACAGTGGACTGCAGCCAGCACCAACAAGGATGGCCACTACCTAGTCCTGGTTTTCACTAAAAACTTCTCTCACTGATTTCTCCATTTCCCCCTTTCCTCTCTCTGACCATCACCTCATCTTCTCTGTCTCGCTTCTCCCCCTCTCGCCCTCGTTTCTGCAGAAACCTGCGCTCTATTAACCTACCAGCTTTTGATTCCACTTTACGCTCTTCTGTCTCCTCTCTCAGCCCTGCTTCAGGCCCTGATAACCTGGTCAGGAACTAAAACTCTGCATTATCCTTTTTTATTGATCTACATGCCCCGCTTTCTCTCTGCCGTCCCCCGTCCCCCGTTCTAACCCCAGACCCTGGCTAAATTCCCACATGTGCATGCTGTGTTCCTCCACTCGTTCCTCTGAACGCCTCTGGAGGAAATCTCATACACTCGCAGACTTCCTTCACTACAAATATATGTTGTCCTGTTTCAACTCTGCCCTCTCTCAGGCTAAACAAACCTACTTTTCATCACTAATCAACACGCACAAGTCTAACCCACGCCAACTCTTCTCTGTCTGACTCTCTACTCAGACCACCCTCTGCTGCCTGTTCTTCCTCCATCTTACCTCAGGACTTTGCTGACTTTAAGGAAAAGGTGGAATCCATACGTTAGGACATCCACTGTGTTTTCTCCTCCCATCCTACACTGCTTCCTAACTTTCCTCTTGCCTTCCTTGACTCTTTTTCCACTGTCAGAGGAGGGCCTATCATTGCTGATCTCCTCTTCTCCCTCTACTACTTGTCCTCTTGACCCCATTCCCTCCCATCCCCTAAAACCTCTTGCTCCTACAATAATCCCTACTCCCACACATTAACTCCTCCCTCTACTCTGGTACTTTTCCCTCCTCCTTCAAGCATGCAACAGTTATACCATTACTGAAAAACAGCAATCTGGACCCTATCTGTCTTTCTAACTATCGATCTGTCTCCCTCTTGCCTTTTGCCTCTAAACTCATTGAACATCTTGTATTCTCTCGCTTGCTCCATTTTCTCAACACCTATTCTCTCCTAGACCCTCTACAATCTGGCTTCCGCACTGCTCACTCCACTAAAATAACGAATGACCTCCATGCTGCCAAAGAAAGAGATCATTACACTCTGCTCATACTACTCGACCTATCTGCAGCATTTGACACCGTGGTCCACCCTCTTCTCCTTCACATTCTCCATACTCTTGGTATTCGTAACAAAGCTCTATCCTGGATCTCCCCATCGTACTTTTGCAAACACACTACATTGTAAGCTCCTCGGAGCAGAGACTCCTCTTCCAAAATTTTACTTTTATGACTGAAGCACTTATTCCCATGATCTGTTAATTGTATTATCTGTTATTTATGATTGTCACGTGTATTACTACTCTGAAGCCCTATGTACACTAATGTCGTTATATAAATAAAGACATACATACATACATAGAGAGAGAGCTGCCTCTCTGCGCAAATCTCGCCGAAAATAAATATTTTTTAATTTACATTTTATTACTAGTGTATGTAAGCATGGGGTCTACGGAGCAGAATTGCATTGATTTCAGGTCCAGTGACCCACTGCTTCCCAAGATACCGGCACCCCATAACGGGGCCTGTATCTCCTATGCATTTGATTCTCACGGTCACGTAACGTGGGACATTTAAATGCATACTGTAGGAGATACCGACACCCCATAACGGGACAAGAAACAAAGTAAAAAAAATTGGCGCTACTAATTATATAATATTGTGAATAAATATAACCTTCAACCAAACCAGTTAGAATAACTAATAAACTGTGACTTTATAAATCATGAATAACTGATAATATTCAGTGATAAAATACAGTGATATCTTAATATCTAAAAACAAAACCAGAAAGGGAATGATGATGAATAAATAAGGAAAAACCTTTTCAATAATAGAGTCTGCTGCTGTGTTGCTTCAGATGGGTCAACACCCGATAGAACTAATAGAGAAAAAAGAACAGACAGCGCACAACTCATAGTGTAATCAATAAAAATATATTGACAAAAGATGAAGGTGGTGATAAATGCACGTACAAAATGAATGATGTTGTCAGGCAATACATGCATTACGGCACGTTACCAACTCGAGCAGCGTGCACACAGATTTTCTCCAAGGCAGCAGAAGGGACCCGGTATTGGCTGGAGTCATGACAGCCCGTCTGCAGACACCGTTATCTCATCCCGACACCGTCTCAGCTCCGGTTATAGGTTCCGCTTTTTATAGTAAATACTCTGTCCAACAGATGTGTAAGATGCCGCAAGTCTCTTTACCAAGGTCCAGCGCTGTTAACTTACTTCGGCACCGAGTCCCGCACACAGCCTCCTACTGTCGCCCGATAGACGTCACTAAACCCACGCCACTGGGAGCGTGTCAGATGTAGTCGGGATAGATGAGACAGAGTAGCGCTATTCTGCTACACCACTGCGACACTTTCCAATTGCTTACACAAGATCTAACGTGCTTATATGTAACAGAGTGTCACGGTTGTGCTCGCCACAAACCAGGACCGGACCGCGGGGCTGAGGTGGGGTTGTATAATCACCGACCTGAGACCATGTAGTCGGATCCGGATTGCGCAGTTCGTATTCGTACGTAGCAGGGTCGGGACTGGAGAAGGCAGCATAGTCAGTGGACGAGCCAAGGTCACGATTGGAGACATCAGGGAGAACGTTATCCAGGTGGAGTTTCGGCAACAGGTAGTCAAGTAGATCCCGCTTCAGCGTAATAGCAGCAGGACGGGAGCAGGTTCTGCGCGGGTGGCGACCGCGGCCCATGGTACCAGTTTCAGCAAGGAGAAGGTTGACTGGAGTGGGCACCCCGCCTGGCAGCACTGCTAAACCAGTGCTTGAGCACAGAAGTGCAAGGCAGGCCTCTGCAAGGAGAGAGAGCCGCAGGCTTCAGGACTTAAACGGCAGGCCTCTGCTATGGGCTCTGCTCTGCTAAGGTAGCAGGCCTCAGGGAAAAGGGAGCAGAAGGAAATGGTTGGGATCCACCGCTTCAGCACAGGAACCAGGACACGGCCTCTGCAATGGAGAGAGCAGCAGGCCCCAGGAACCAGTAGTCAGGCCTCGGCTATGGGAAAGGCAGCAGTCCTCAAGGAACGGGGAGCTGATGGAAACGCTGGGGATCCACCGCTTCAGCACAGGAACCAGGACACGGCCTCTGCAGTGGAGAGAGAGCAGCAGGCCCCAGGAACATGAACTAGGACAATAACAGAGTAGTAACGAGAGAGAACAAGCCAGGGGATTATGGCTCGACAGAGAAGCATTGTGGGAATGCTGTATTTAAAGGTCAGCGAACCAATAGCAGATGAGGCGTGTGACAGCATTGCTCTAATGACTGAACCCAGGCTGGGGCTGCAGTAATAGCTTGCACGGCTGCAGTAGATATCAGGGGGAGTGTTCCAGGACTGCACAGGTCTATAAGGCAAGGGTCACTGATCGTCTGGCTGACCCCTGAAGAACCCCAGAAATGACTTTAAATCTATGGGGGTTCTCTCCCTATTTCTCTGAGACTTACACACAAACCCCCGCCGTGGACTCTGTGATCTCCCCGTCCCAGACAATACTACTGTCCCTCTCATTTAGGTTTTACAGTATTGGGAGCTCCACTACTAGCTTCTCTGCCTCTGCGAATCCATGGTTATCCCTCTCGGAGCCTTCAGTTGCACCTGTTTATCCTCTGTGTTGGAAATACTCAGTACGTACCCCAAATTTCGGTCCCTAAACCTAGTTTACCTTATACTGCCTTTTCATCTCTATAGCATACCTGGCAATGCACCCACCCACCCTATACCCTCACTGGACCACTACCTGGAAACCTCTGTGAGGGAAAACCCTACCTCAAATTCCTACGTGTGCAGATGTCAGCAAAGACTTGTCTGTCCGGAGGGTTCGCCCTGGTATACTCGTTCAACTATCTGGCCGTTCTTATCCTGAACTCTGGTACCATTACTAAGGACTGGCTAACAGGGGGGGTCCTCTGCCGTTTCTGCTCCTGGAACCCCCTGGTTTTCTTCACAGCCTTGGATTTCCAACCATTTCACGTGGCGCCACGTCCCAAGATTTCTCTACCACCACTCTCATATCCTAGAACAGTACTCTCACTCGCCAAGGAACTGCTCGTTTACGGATCCCCTTCCCGCCCCTAAAGCCTTTATGAACAACTCAATGTCCCAGAGACCCATGGATGGCCCTGTCTGGCCGCAGTTCTCACCAGGGGGGGGGTTAACCCAAGGAGTGCCCACGAGCTACTGACCACACGACTCTACCTGTCAATCCTAGAACAGTTCATCAGAACAATTCCAGGTCCCCAACTCCTGAGTGGATCTGTTCGCCGCACGGGTCTCACGTGAGAGAGGGTGGGTGGGGGGGGGGGTACTGTAAGGGAATCCACACCTCAGTTTACTGCTTACCTTGCCTATAAGACCCTGTTGCAGATCCTGGAACGACCTCCCCTGATATCTACTGCAGACCTTGCAGCTATTACTGCAGCCCCAGCCTGGGTTCAGTCATTAGAGCAATGCTGTCACACAAACGCCTCATCTGCTATTGGTTCGCTGACCTTTAAATACAGCATTCCCCAATGCTTCTCTGTCGAGCCCATACATCCCCTGGCGTGAAAAGAAACTGCCCTCCCGCACCGGGAATTTGGAGCGCGGCAAGGGTTACTTCAGATATGGCACCAGAGTCTGGGGAAGGTATACAGGTACTTGCAGAGATTTGAACAACCGGATGGGGCGGACAACGTGCTGCAATGAACTCCAAGGGCATCGTACTTGTCATAGGAGTGGGAATAGGCTCTGGAGCTTTACTATCTGGAACCTGCGAATCAGGCAGTGCAGGGGAAGCGGAGGGAGGGGGGCTAGTTTCTGAAGCTGGAGGCTCAGAATTTGTAACAAGGACGTCCTGTACTGCAGGGACACTGGTAGGAGGATAACTAGTGTCTGGAGCTGGTGCCTGGGAATCAGTGACGGGCACTGGGAAAGTAATGGTAGGAGTTAGAGGGTCAATAAGCGGTAAGTTGGAACCGGGGAAACTCTTAATAGCAGAAGCCTCAGAAGAAAAGAGAGTCTTTTCCAAAACTGCAAGGGCCCCAACAACTGAAGTATTTTTCATAACAAAATCAGAAATAGGCATGTTTACTAGTGCGAAAATTCTGATAACGGAACTGCTAGTCAGTGGTGTGGGTGTCTGGGTTTGACTAGTGAGAAAATCAGATGTAGTGGTAAGTGACTTAGAATCAATCACGGAAGTTCTAGGTTTGCTGGACATGTGTGAGGAAGTACCCTTTAACACAGGAGTTTTAATTTTAGGCCCGAGTAACCCAACGGTTGCTGGAGCCCATTTAGATACAGTGCTAAGGGACTGAGGTTTAGCAAGGGAAGGAAAACACAATAGCTCAGATTTAAACACCAGAATTTGTAATGTAGACAGGGTGGTCTCTTCTGGTCGCACCCGGGGGGACCGCTGCTTATAAGTAAAGACCACCCTGTCCCTACATTACCAATCTGGGGTTTAAATCTGAGTAATCTGGCGGAGCCTAAAATTGTGTTTTCTTCCCTGCTAAAACCTCAGTCCCTTAGCACTGTATCTACTGGGCTCCACAACCGTTGGGTTACTTACTTCGGGCCTAAAATTAAACTCCTAACTCCTGTGTTAAGGGTTTCTTATCCCTCACACCTGTCCAGCAAACCCTAGACCCTTCCGTATTGATTTCTAAGTTCACTTACCCCTACATCTTATTTTCCTCTTTCCTCACTATTCAACCCAGACAACCCACACCCCCTTGACCCCTAGCAGTTCCGTATCAGAATTTTCTTCCGCACTAGTAAACATTGCCTATTTTTCTGATTTGTTTATGAAAAATATCTTCATTTGTTGGGGCCCTTGCGTTTTGGAAAAGACTCTCTTTTCTTCTGAGGCTTCTGCTATTAAGCGTTTTCCCCGGTTTCCAACTTACACCTAACCGCTTATTTGACCCTCTAAACCCTACCATTACTTTCTCCTCCCAGTTCCCCGTCACTGATTCCCAGGCACCAGCGTCTCCACCCAGTTATCCTCCCACCAGTGTCCCTGATTAAATGACGTCCTTGTTTACAGGTTACAAGTCGAGCTCCAGCTTCAAAACTTAGCCCCCCCCCTCCGCTTTCCCCTTCACTGCCTGAATTCGCAGGTTCCAATAGAAAGGCTCCAGAGCCTATTTCCCCACTCCTATGACAATACGATGCCCGTGGATTCCAATTGGCAGCACGTGTCCGCCCCAATCGGTTGTTCAAATCTCCGCAAGGACCTGTAAATACCCGTTCCCCAGACTCTGGTGCATATCTGAAGTAAACCCTCCCCCCCTCGCTCCAATTCCGGTGCGGGAAGGGCAGTTCTTTTCACGGATCGTTCTGTGACCCCTGAAGAGAACCCCAGAATGACTTTAACTAGGGGTTCTCTCCCTATTTCTCGAGACGTTACCACGCTTAACCTGCCTTGGACTCTGTGATCTCCACGTCCCAGACAATACTGTCTCTCATTGAGGTTTTACAGTATTTGGGAGCTCCACTACAGCTTCTCTGCTCTCCTCCGAATCCTGGTTTCCCTCCCGAACCTTCAGTTGCACCTGTTTTGCCTCTGTGTTGGATACTCAGTACGTCCCCAATATTCGTGTCCCCTAAAAACCTATTACCTTATACTGCTTGCTTGGTCATCTCTATAGCATACCTGGCAGCACCCACCCACCCTATACCCCTCCGGACCACTACCTGGGAACCTTTGAGAGAAACCCTCAAAAACCCTCTCAAATTCCTATCCCCTACGTGCAGATGTCAAAGCAAAGACTTGTCTGTCCGGAGGGTTCGCCCTGGTTAACTCGAGCAACTATCGGATGGCCCTTATCCTGAACCTTGGTACCATTAACTAGGACTGGCCTACATGTGTCCTTCTGCCGTTTCTGCTTTCTGCTCTCCTGAACGCCCTGTGTTTTCTTCCCAGCCTGATTCCAAGAAGCCATTTCAAACTTGGCGACCACGTACCAATGATTTCTCGTACTCACCCCTCTCCTTCCTCAACATTTCACTCCTCTGTACTCTCCAATTACCCTTCTCGTTTCCCTTATACCCCTTGTCCCGTCCCTCCTAGAGCCTTCTTTAGGAACAACTCAATGTCCCAAGACCCATGGATGGACCCGTCGGCCGCAGTTCTCACCAGGGGGGGGTGGTGAACTCCAAGGAGTGCCCGCCCACGCTTCTCTGTACCCAGCGACTCTACCGTCAATCCGAGACATTTCAGGACCAATTCCAGTCCCCAATCTCTGAATTTGTCATTTTCCTCCCGGCTTTCTCCACTCCTCACTGACGGGTTTTTTTTTTGTTTTTTACTTTCTTCAGGAATCCACAACCTCAGTTTACTGCTTTTACTCCCTTGCTTAAGACCCTGTGCAGGGGTCCTGGAACACCTTCCCCTTATATCTACTGCAGAGCCTTCAAGTCTATTACTCACGCCCCAGCTGTGTTCCCTTTCATAATCTCTTCACCAACGCCTCATCTGCTATTGGTTCGTGACCTTAGAATAAAGTACAGCAGTCCCACAATGCTTCTCTGTCAGCCATAATCCCCCCTGGCTGTTCTCTCGTTACTACTACTACGCTGTTAATTGTCCTGTTCATGTCCTTGGCCTGCTGCTCTCTCTCTCTCCTCTCCCCCTCCCTTCCCCTGCTATGCCTTGTCTGGTTCCTTTGCTTAATGCTGTGTATCCCCAGCGTTTCCATCATAATCAGCTCCCCTTTCCTTTACTGCCTGCTGCCTTTCCCATAGCGCGGCCTGACTACTGGTTACTGGTTTCCTGGGCCTGCTGCTTCTCATCCATTGCAGAGTCCGTGTTCTGGTTCCTGTGCTAAGCGTGGATCCCAACCATTTCCTTCTGCTGCTCTCCCTTTTCCCTGAAGGCCTGCGACCTTAGCAGAGCAGAGTCCCATCAGCGCGAGGGCTGCCGTTAAGAAGGAAAGAAGTCCCTTTTGGAAGCCGCGGCTTCTCCCCTTGCAGAGCCTGCCGTTTCACTTTCTGTGCTTACCCTGGTTTAGCATTGCTCTGTGCCAGGCGGTGGCCCACTCCGTCATCCTTCTCCTTTCTTCCAGACTTTTACCGAATTGTCCTCTTAGGGATCTATCCCCGCCACGATGGTGACTCGTCACGTCACCGCTTCTTCCCGATCCTTCTTCTCTTCCTCTTCCGAGTCTTTTCTCCTTTCCTCCCTTTTTCCGGAGGATCGACCATCCCACACTTTATCCTCGTTCTCGTTCTCAACCCCTGTGTCTTCTCCCCATCGTGACCCTTGGCTCGTCCACTGACATGCTGCCTTTCTCCAGTCCCCCCCCCGACCCTGCTACGTACGAATACGAACTTGCGGCAATCCGGATCTTCCGACTACATGGTCTCCCAAGGCGTTGATTATCAAACCCCACCATCCCCCCCCCCCCCGCCCCGCGGATCCTTTCCCTGGTTTTTGTTGCTCCACAAACCCCGTCACTCTGTTCCATATAAGCAGTAGATCTTGTGTAGCAATTGGAGTGTCGCAGTGGTGT
Organism: Ascaphus truei; assembly: GCA_036426205.1. Classification (NCBI taxonomy): domain Eukaryota; kingdom Metazoa; phylum Chordata; class Amphibia; order Anura; family Ascaphidae; genus Ascaphus; species Ascaphus truei. The sequence continues at coordinate 11,367 of WSYH01010363.1, read as the reverse complement.
AGCAAATAGCGCTACTCGTGTCTCCTTATCCGACTTACAACAATCTACAACGCTCCCAGTGGCTTTGGTTTAGTGACGTCTAATCGGGCAGTAGTAGGCTGTGTGCGGGATCGTCCGAAGTAATTTAAGCAACAAAAAGCGCTGGACCTTGGTAAAGGACTTGCGTCATCTTACACCCTTTGGATTATTTACTATAAAAAGGCGGAACTATAAGAACCGGAGCCTGAGACGGTGTCGGATGATATACCGGTGTCTGCAGACGGGCTGTCATGACCCAGAACCAATACCCCACCGGGTCCCCTTCTGCTGCCCTTGGAGAAAATCTGTGTGCACGCGCTCTCGAGTGGTAACGTGCGTAATGCATTATTTCCTGCCAACACATCATTCATTTTGACGGCATTATCACCCCTTCATCGTTTGCAATATATTTTTATTGATTACCTATGATTTGTGCGCTGTCTGTTGTCTTTTTTCTCTATAGTTTCTTCGGTGTTGACCCATTCTGACGCACACAGCACAGACTCTCTTATGAAAGGTTTTCCTTATTTATTTGCAATAATCATTTCCCTTTCTTCCTGTCTGTTCGTTTTGTTTTTAGATATTAAGATATCACTGTGTATTTTAATCACTTCATATTATCAGTTATTCAGATTTTACATTACATTTTATTCGTTATTCCCTTTTTTATGAATTTTATACTGTCTTCCCAAGCATATTATCTAATTCGGTAGCGCCAATCCATTTTTTTACTTTGTTTTCTGTCCCGTTATGGGTTGTCGGTAATCTCCTACAGTATGCATTAAAATGTCCCACTGTACCGTGACCGTGAGAATCAAATGCATTTGAAACAGGCCCCGTATGGGTCCCGTTCCGTTGGGAAAGCCGTGGGTCATGGGACCTGCATCCCATGACTTCTCTTCTTCTGGCTCCTTTAACCCCCATGCTACATAAACTAGTATAAAATGTAATTAAAACATAATTATTTTCGGCGAGATTTGCGCAAGGGCATCTCTCTCTCCTATGTATGTATTTATGTCTTTATTTATATAACGACATTAGTGTACATCGGGCTTCAATAGTAATACAACAAACACTGACAGCATAATAACAGATAAACATTACCAATCCATGGATAAGTGCTTCACAGTCATAAAAGTAAAATTTGGAAGAGAGTCTTGCTCCGAGGGACTTACAATGTAGTTGTTGCAAAATTTACGATGGGAGATCCAGGATAGAGCTTTGGTTACGATACCAATAGTATGGGATAATGTGAAGAAAGAGGGTGGAACACGGTGGTCCAATCGCGAAGGTCGATAGTATGCGCAGAGTGTATATCCTCTTTCTTTGGCATCATGGAGGTATCGTTATTTTAAATGGGGTGAGCATGGGTAAGCCATATTGTAGAGGGTCTGGATCGAATAGTGTGAGAAACGGAGCAGCGAAGAATACAAGATGTTCAAATTAGTTTAAGAGGCAAGGCAAGAGGGAGACGATCGAATAGTTAGAAATACAGCTCGGGTTCCCAGATTGCTGTTTCTTAATGGTATCACGGTGCATGCTTGAAGTAGGAGGGAAATTACCGAGTAAGAGAGTTAATGTGTGGAGTAGGATTCTTGTAGGAGCAAATGTTTTAGGGGATTGGAAGGGAATGGGGTCAAGAGGACAGTAGTAGAGGGAAAGATGAGATATCAGCATGAGGCCCTCCTCTTACCAGTGGAAAAGAGGCAGAGGAGGCAAAGGAAATTAGTAAGCAGTGTAGGATGGGAGGAGAAAAACAGTGATGTCCTAACGTAATGTATCCACCTTTCCTTAAAGTCGCAAAGTCCTGAGGGTAATGAGGTAAGAACAGTCCTCTAGGGTGGTCTGAGTAGAGAGTCAGATACGAGAAGATTTGGCGTGGTGTTAGACTTGGTGCTTGTTTTATTAGTATGAAAAGTATGTTTGTTTAGCCTGAGAGCGTGGCAGAGTTGAAAAACAGGACCCAATATTTTGTAGTGAATGTACTTGCGGAGTGTATGAATTTCCCCTCCCAGAGGGCCGTTTTCAGAGGAACGAGGGTAGAAACACAGCCTGCACATGTTGGAATTTATAGCATGGTCCTTGGTGGGGTGGGTAGAACGTGGGACGGGGGACTGCAAGAGAACGCTGGGCATGTACGATCAATAAAAAGGATAAATGCGAGTTTTTAGTTCCTGCTGTACCGAGTTTATACAGGGCCGACCAGCTGGAGAGTAGACAAGACGTAAAGTGGCATCAAAATCTGGTAGTGAGGTTAATGACGTCCGTTTTTCTTCTCAGAACAGGGCGAGAGTGGGAAAGCGAGACAGAGAGAATATATGTATGGTCAGAGAGAAGGAAAAGGGGGGGAAATGGAGAGAATCAGTGATATATTTTTTAGGGAACACCAGTTGTAGGTGTGTGCCATCCTTGTGGGTGCTGGCGGCAGTCCACCTGTTGAAGGCCAAAAGAAGAGGTTAAGTAGATAAAAGCGGAATCTCAGGGAAGAGGGGGTGATCATCATATGGCCCGCCGTTGACCTCCCCAAGAGAGAACTGGGGAGACAGAGGAGAGAAGAAGTGGCCAGGATTCAAAGTGATAGAGAAAAGCCAGAAGGGGGATGATAAGAGTATTGGGTCTATATGTTAAACCGCCCGTTTACCCGGGAGAGTATAGAAGCTCTGGACCTGTTATCCTCAAAGGAGGGCAAAGCAAGAGTACGGGAATAGGAAGTGTTCTGTAACGGCGAGGAGCTATTACGCATTTAAGCCCCCCCCCACGCCTCCACACCTCCCTCAGGTGAGAGTGTGAGAGTACATAGGAGTCTCCATAAGATCAGGGCGCTTCCAAGCCATCAGACTGAGTGAGCCAGTTTCAGTATTAACACTGATCAAGCGTGAAGAAAAAGAAGTAAGGCACCGAAAGCCCTTGTTATAAAAAGAAGAGCAAGCATTCCAAAGGGCATAGGACGCAGGGAGACGATGGAGGGTGACTGTATTGGTATGAAGTAGAGAAGTTTTTGACAACCAACTGGAGGCACAAGTTGCATGGGGGAGGGGAGTGACGAGAGAAATGTAGAAAAAGCAGGGACCGATTGGGAGAGATACCCAGAAGCAAGTGAAGAGAAGTCATGTATAGAAATAAATTAGAATGTTGAGGATTATTTGTTGGGTTTTGTTTTAGTGCACGTGGGTATAGCTATTAGTGTCAGAGTGCGCATGTAAGAAAGAGTTCATGTGCACTGAGAAGCGGTGAAGAAGGACGTGGAGATATTATGAATAGATTAGAGACAAATGTGGCTGGTGAATGAAGTTCCATAATTTGAAAAGAAGTGAGGTCCATCAACTATAAAATTAAAGGCGGCATCCAGCAATAGTCCATTGTTTAGATTTGGCCGTGGTATAGATTTAAGCCTCCTTTCCATCGTAGGTCAATAAAGGAATCGAACCATAGGTTTTTGTCCCAGCACATTTTTCGCTATTAACCTTTAAAACTTCGCACTACATTCAATTCTCTTTAGGAAAACTGGCTACTTAAAACAATGGCCTCACAACAGCAGCACTGCTGTGTGCTTACATTTACTACTTCTAAAATGTCACCTGACTGGCCCACAATATGGTTTTTTCTAATCGGGTGTTGTCTTTGCCAAGTGTGAAAGCTTCATTGACTTAGAAGACACTTCATGTATTGAAGACAGACATGAAATATGTGTTTTTTTGCCTATCGAGACTTAAATAGACACAGCACGCTTGCTTTGAAGACAGCATACAATTAAATTGGTTTCTGCACCGAAAGAACTCTCCAGTGAGTCCTTTTCCTTCCAAGGGATGATCTTCCTGTCCCTCAATCTACTTACTCGCCAATTTTTCAAATTTGCTATCACTCACTGTTATTTTTGGGCTTTCCTGAATACCGTGATAGAACACCCTGTCAATGGCTATTTAAAAAAAAAACCCTGTTTTTTTTTTTAATAATGTTTTAAAAAAAAATTAATCGAGCTTCTTGTTGCATAGCTCCTTAGTTTGTATCTTAGTGAAAAGTATTGTAAGGAATCAAGATTTCTAAGTAAGTCCTATCTGCCCCTCCGATTTGGTTTAAAGCATTTTTATGGTTCAACTGATCTGTTTTCTGACATATTTGTTTATTAACCTTCAAAATCATGGGAGCGTGTCCACCATAATGAAGAAAAACATCACATTTGTTCAATAATTTTCATTCATGTGATGGTGTCAAAAAAAGTCAAAATTGACTACTCACATTCAGAGTAATCAAATAAAGAAGCAGTCATCCAAACTTAAGGGGTGTATGGCCCTATGTGATTCCGCAGCCACAGCCACCTCTCCAGAAAGAAAAAATGGACCATATAGAGTAGATGTCATTTATTCTGATAGTGAGTACACAAATGAAGGCTTACCTTTGGTATACAAGTCGAAGTATGCTCGATAATGGGAGCGGATAAAACGGTTTTCCATGGGTCTCGATGCTCCCCCGGGGTTTCTCCGGTCTCCTCCTCTCTCCACCTTAAACCCACTTGGTATCCATGCCGGGGCTCCCGTTGCGTCCTGTCTGCGCCTTTGCTTTCTAGAACCACCTTTTCTGTTTTTCTCTTTTTCGTCCCTTTGTTCCTTCTCGCTTGGTTTTTTTTTCCGCTCCCCCCTCTCTCGTTACGTATCTTCAGTTTCCAGCGGTCCTTCCTCATTCTTCCTTCTTCTCTCTCTTCTCTTGCTCTATCTTCTTGTTCTCTAGCCCGACCCCCCCTCTCCCTCCCTCCCTCGGTTCCTCCTCTTCTCAGAATGGCGTCCTAGCTTTCTATTTAATGAACGTCACAAATGTTACCAGAGTGGGTGGTAACACGCAATGAAATCATTACTACGCCTCCCTTTCCTAATTCACTAAAACACAATATAATAAAATAAATAGAAGGGCAAGGATTTCAATCGACGTTATACTACAATTGCCTAATACGTCGTAAAACAAACCAATAGAATACTGGGTTCACATATTAAAAATATAAAAATTAAACGGCTCAAATTTCCTTTTCTGACCTATATCCTAAATAAATGTTTTAATCACGTCGATTTGTGGTCTCTGTGTCCTCACAGACGATGCAAAAGAAAAAGGAAAGCCAAGTAACAAATTAATACATAGTTATCTTTGTAACAGTATAACACTAAGCAATTTTTCCAAAGATTAAAGGACCATCCCAATTCGATCTCACATTGATGCCTTAGGATTTAGGGTTGTGCAATGTGAAAATCCAATATGTTCTCTCTGGTTTAGTTGAAAACACACGATCTCCCTCCTCCTCCAATGGGGTGAATTTTTCTAAAACCGTAAAAGCAATCCACGGTGTTCCCTCCCTTGATTGTTACTTTAATAAAGTTTTCATCCAAAGGTGTGGTTTAATCCTCTCCTAATGTTCCTAGTGTTCTATATTTCTAATATTTTCTAAATCGTACATCTCTGAATTTTGCCAATATATGAATTGCATCCAGGAACGCCCCCCTTGACCCCAGGGACCAATAGGGCTACACGCATCTCCCCTGCAGATGAGAATAGGAATACATTTCTGCGGGCTTGGGCACGCTCGTCAGTCGGCGTCAGGAGTCAGCTATGGGAAGGTGTCGTGTTCAGAGTCAGTGGACTCCTGGTACTTAGGCTAGGCCAGCAGCCCCAGGCCCAGCTGTCCTGGATTCAACCCATAGTGTGAGTTTGTGTCTGACAGGGCCCCATTTTAGGGACCCCTGCCCCTTAAAATCCCAGCAGTTAGGGAACCGCGGACGCCTCTACGTCCCATCCATAGGTTTGGGCTCAGCCTTTCTGTCTCTTGTCATCAGCCCTCTAGGTGTGAATCGGCCCTACGGTAGTTCCGGGCGAGCCGACTCAGATCCTTTGGAAGTTTCTCTTCCTTGGCCTAATCAGCCAGTGCCCAACAATTCCCTATCATAATTCCACGGGACACAGTTGCTGCCGCATTCAACATACAGTTCTCACTTGGGGGGTGGAGTACCTTTGTGGGTGTTCTCCTATCGGGCCACTGGGTGGGATCTCCGGATGTGAGTATCGTCCTGCGAGACTGCCGTAGATAGTGTCCTCCTCTAGAGAGGTACACCTTTTTGTTATATGCAAAGTAAGGTTCCCTATCTCACAATAGGTCCTCCGTGTTGTTTTACTACTGTGGTGGATGATATATATTTGTCCTGGAGGAACCACTCCCCCTCCTGGTGTGAGCCAGCGCAGGTGGAGGCGGCGGCACAAAGTAACGATGTTATCCATATTGTTATAACGTCCGCCCCAGCTCTCCGGGCGTAGGCCCTTAGGCCTCCTGTAGCCTAACGGGTAAAGCACCACACTGGGTATGCATATATATAACCCCTCACCATAAAACCCCATCCTGCGATTGGGGGGGGGGGGGGGAAATTTTTAGGATTCTTGGAGGCGTGCTGAATCACCGGGGTTCCCATAGAGTTTTTTTTTGTCTCCAAAATGTTTGTACAGTCCTGACCGCACGTGTCCTCTCGCTGGGCCCTTGAGGCAAGATTTTTATTAGCCCTTGCCGGCGTGGTGGCCGGTGGAGCCTTCCCCCGCAAATATATCATAGTGGAGGTCTGTTATCATATGCGTAATCAATGAAGATCAAGACCAACGTCCATGTGGATATCGATACTTTTTGTGGGACAACCCCCACGTGGGATTACTACCTGTCATAGGCAACACCGTCCACTTGTTGATGCGGGGCCCCCCTGAGGGTTACCCTTTAATATCTACTCTGACCCTAGAGGCATGGCACTTTCCCCACTTGGAAAAAAAGCGCCGACGTGCTGCTGCGCGCAAGGAGGCTAATTAACCCTTGCAGAAAGCTGTCCGGGATGGCGGGAAACCCTAAGCCCGCGTCCTGCCACTGGGGCCAAGTGGCAGAGCCCGAAAAAACTTCCTTGAAAGAGTGTGGCCGACCCTCCTTTACATTCCCCAGGGGGAGCAAGCACGTGGCTCCAACAGTAACTGCTTCTCCACTAAAAAAGTACTGGCTGCCGAGAAACCCACCCCCGTCTTGGTCTGGCAGACAAGGGAGGGGCGTACCGTTTCTTTGTGTCAGGTGCTTACCAAAAGTTTGAGTTCGTCTGGTAGTAATGGCCTTTGACACCTCGAGAAGAAAGAAAATCAGTGGCCACCTGGCGAGGAGGCTGGCACATGTATCTGTACATATGTACTGCTTGCTCAATTGTTTGTGACTTGGGCCTGGGACCCATGTGCCGGCTGCCGGGTTACAGCTCCTGAAACCTTGGTGCTGTGGCGTTTCTGCTGAAGCCATCGAGCAAGGGAGGCCGCTGGCCCTCTCTCTAACTTGATTACCGCTAATTTCATCTGCCTTAATTCCCGAGGCGTCATATGGGGCCTGTGTTTCCAAAGTGATGTGCCAACACTGTTTGCAGAAACAGATTTATTTTCCCCCTGGGATGAATCGACTGCAGGGGTTACACTTCTAACTTGTAAATTGTGTCCGGCAATTTCAGTAATAGATGCACCGCGCTAATGTGGAACTGCTTCGTAACTGGTGACAAGGGAGTCGACCGTATTCCGTTCCCCTAGCTTCACAATGACAACCGAGGTGTAAGAGACCACGTGTCTACCAATGTTTTAAGTACCAACCTTGACTGTTTCTAACTAATAGGTGCGACGGGCGTGGGACGCCTAATGTGCCTTCCGCAGGGGCCATTTTCTGAAGCCTTTCGGTCCCAGCCTGCAATCCGGTACAAGGAAGACGCTTTCCGACTTTAATACTGATTCCAGTGCCGTGTACTAACCACTCTACTAAAACCCCCTCACACTTTCTTGAAGCTCGTCACTCAACCGCGGTTCCAGAGCCGTTCTATAGTTTGTTCCATAGCCAGAACCAACCAGAATAGAAAGATATGCGAATGCCTCTCTACTTTACTTGGGTAATCATGCCTGTTAACCCCTCAACCACCACCTCAACCATGGAATTTTCGGGAGGCCCACGTGCTTATACCCCGTTTCTAACTCTGCTCTAGAACCACAAAGATTTCAAAGCTAAATTGACCAAAATGGTCACTGCTTGCGACGCGGTGTCGCACCGATCATGTGCTGTAAGCAGATGGTCCAGGGGTACCGTACCCCCGGTTCGAACTCGTCCATGCTCTGGACTGCAATTCCTGACCCGCAGATTTCCGGAATTCACAGGTAAGTTTTTTTCACCCCCATCCTCTCTGGGGAACAGATACGCTGATTGCTGGAGGGGTTGCTTGGGCAGAGGCATCAGGGGGACCAAAAGCAAGGACGGCCTCTATGGAAAGAGATTCTGAATCTGAAGGAAAGATTTTACCTCTCTGAGTAGCGGGCCGACAAGGCAAATTTCAGAGAGGGGGAAAACTGTGTACAGGCTTCTAGCTAGCACACAAATGGAAGAATTCCGGCACAACTGCGCATGACAAACTCCACAGGCTCCCGGATGGAATGAACAAAACTTTATTGGCACAAAGACACACTGGGGCTACACCACGATCTCCCCCTCTAGCTAGCACATATGAAAAAGCGTCAGTTTGAGTGGAAGCAGAGTGTCAGCAAACATTCCTGGGAACTCAACAACATGAACCCAAGGAGGGGCATAATAACCACTGTACGCTTTTAACCCTAGGGTTTGAGAAGAGGAGAACACAGACAGTACCAGGGGAGCAACCACAACTGTGCTGGTCTCTGAAGTGGGTACTAGAGAAGGAATGTCTGGATAATCAGAAGCGACTGCAGATTCCATAACAAGAGGTCTATGCGCTGAAGCAGGGATCTCAGCTCTCTGAGTGACAGATTGGGTCAGCGAAATACCTGGGAGTGGGGATTCTGCGAACAGGCTTAAGGGAAAACACAGTTCTTGAATATATTTAACTGGAATCAGTATTTTTACAGAAGTTTCAGGGGACACAGCAGCAGAAACTTGAGCTGAAGCAGGGGGATTATAGCAAAGAATATCCAAGGACTCTACAACCTTAAGGGAGTCATTCAGTGCAACGTCTGCTGTCAGACTTGGGGATTCATTCTCTGATGCTAGAAAGGATGCATTAGCCTGGGGGCAGCAAGGATTTACAGGGGTCAATGCAGATAGTACCTGAGAGTCAAAATGAGGGAGATTTGCTTCTGAAATTGGGGACACATGGAGTTCCTCCTCTGGAGCCAAGTACGTGTACTGGCGTACAACAGGGAATTACCAAAGGAGGCTCATAGGACTGACCCGCAGGGGTTAATACAGGAAAAACCTCAAGGGTTAAGTCAAACTGTGCCTGCAAATCAGAAAAAGAGAAGCTAGCCTCTGAAAGTGGGGTCATAAGGGGCTCAGCCTCTGGCCCTAGGGACCTAACATTAGTCTGCGGAATACAAGGGTTAACAATGCGGACCTCAATAAGCAGACTAGCAGGGGTTAAAACAGACATATCCTTGGGGTCTAAGTAACGGGAGGTGCAAGCAGGTATAGAGACCGTGGCAGCTTCTACCTTAGGGGGCAGTGATAGTGGGACAGTTTGGTCATTTTTTTGAGAGGTAGGTACCCCCACAGGTTTAGCAACAGGACTGGCAGTACAGGGAGTGGTTGTTAAAGAGCGTTAGTCGACGAGGAAATGTCCTGTACTCTATGAATTGTCCAATTTGGGACAGTTTTATGATCGTTATCTGAGCCTGAACCCAGTCCCCTACAGATCGGGTTGTGGTAGTGTCACAGTTAGGGTAGGCATGGGAGCCAGGTTGTTGTTTTGACTTGAAGTCGAGGGGGACTGTGGTAAGGATTTCTGTTAAGGGTGGCTTGTATAGTGTAAAACCTTCAAACAATGAATCGACTTTCAGGGCGGGGCAAGCTTTTTTAACAGGTATGGTTTTCAAACTGGATGGTCCGAGGCAGGGACAGAGTTTCAGATAGAAATACCAAACATCCCACAGGGCGGTCGTGTTTGGGGCTGAGCAATACTGTCAACGGTTTGTGCTCGCTAACAACCAGGACCGCCGGACCGAGGGGACAGGTGGGGTTGTGTATAATCAACGACCTGAGACGAAGTATGTCTCCGGATGTGCGAGCAGGTTCGTAGGTATAGTGTCGATGGAAAGTAACATGTCAGTGGCAGCGGGAAGAGCCAGGCTAGAAAAGAGATTCAAGGAAAGAAGGGTACTGAATGCAGGAAGCCATAAGGGAGAAATAGTATCGATCAGGTGGTCAGGGCAGAAAGGGAGTCAAGATAATTTTCAGGCGGAATGCTAGAGGGAGCGAAAAAGCCGGGTGCTAGACCGCGGGGCAGGCGGGGGTTGGCACGCAGGACCACATGGTACTAGTCGCAAGCGAGGAGAAGTTGATACCGGAGTTGGGCACACCCGCCGGCAGCACTGGTCAACCAGTGCTTCAGCATAGTAAGTATGCAAGTCGGTACTCTGCAAGGAGAGCGATCAGGCCTCAGACTTAAACGGAGGTCTCGCTGAGGGAAGGTAGGAGGCGCATCAGGGAACAGGAGCTGAAGGAAACATGGGGGTCCTACCGCAGACATCAAGGATAACCAGGGACAACGGCTCTGAGATATGCTGAGAGGGGGAGAGGATAGCAGGCCCAAAGGCAGTGACCAGTATCGGCTTCGCTGAGAGATAAGGCCTCTCTAGGAAGGCACAGGCCTAGAACGGGAGCTGACGGTATACGTGGGGATCCACCGCTTTCAGCACAGGAACCAGGACACGCCCTGCCTGGAGAGCAGGCAGGCCCCAGGAAGCGAACATGAACTAGGACAAGGAACAGAGAGTCACGAGAGAGAACAAGCCAGGGCTTGTGGCAGAACACTTGGTACGATCCAAAAGGCTGATGCTGCGGCAGAGAAGCATTTGGGAATGCTGTCTTTTAAAGGTCAGCGAACAATAGCAGAAGGGGCGTGTGCATCGCATTGCTCTAATGACTGAACCCAGGCTGGGGCTGCAGTAATAGCTTGCACAGCTGCAGTAGATATCAGGGGGAGTGTTCCAGGACTGCACAGGTCTGTAAGGCAAGTTAAGCAGTAAACTGAGGTGTGGATTCCTTACATAGAGGTATATACCTAAAAAAAAACCACAAATCCTACACATTTCGTTTCACATTTCAGGGATATAAATATAAATGCTTTAGCCCTGCATTAAATACCATGCGATATTCCATTATCGGCCCAAACTTGGGGGTGGTCTCCACCAATCACGGAACTTCAACAAAAGGTGTAACGAATTACTAATCACAAAATAGCAAATATCATTTAAACATTGCTACTAAATACAACAATAAAAAACTGTATAATATTAATACACTCAAAAAACTAAATTTTAAAGCTGCAGTTCAGTCAATATCCTGCATGTGTGTTTTTT
>WSYH01010362.1:0-23456 GCA_036426205.1 Ascaphus truei | reverse complement strand
TGTGTGTGTGTGTGTGTGTGTGTGTGTGTGTGTGTGTGGCACAGCTCACCCTGTGTGTGTGTGTGTGTGTGGCACAGCTCCCCGTGTGAGAAGTGACACAGCTCCCCCTGTGCGTGTGTGAAGTGACACAGCTCCCTGTGTTTGACACTTTGTGTATATTGTATTGTGATGTTATCTGCCTATCCTTGTGTTTCCGGCGCCCTGTTTGCGTGAGATAATCGGGGCGCAGGGCGTTGTGAATCCTTGCCCCCTCGGCCCAGCTCGGCCTCGGGGACGTGCAGGGGTTAACGCTGGGGATTATGCGAGCGTGTGCAATGACGTGGCGCAGTGGATGCTTATTTGAGAACATGTTTTGTTCTGCACGGCGGTGACTTCTTTCAGTAACAGTTTGCCAGGATGCTGTGCTTCGGGTACCACTGGCCTCGCTGCACATCACTTCCCAGCCCTTTGTGCTCCAGCTATAAAAAAACCCTAAATAATAGCTATTTCACTCTGTGCCTGCTCATGTCTTTACAATATATTGCAGTGAGAACACGGATTGGGATTAACCCTTTCATTGCAAACTCTTCTCCTCCACTGGAATGTGCGTTTCTCGTTGGGTTTTAGAGCATAAATATTGCACTAACTCTAGATTAAAAAAAAAAACCCCATTGCCCCAAAGCTTAGGAGTTCGCGTTCCTGTAAATTAAGCGCGGTTATCCCTATTTCTACAGTCACTTAGCCCGAGCTCATGGTTGTGGCGCGGGCGGACGCTTTCGTGCTCACCCCCGCGCACACTCCTGCAGCCCCAGCTATGTGTGCGCTGGCTGCAAGAGATGGGCCGCGGCGATCGGGGGGGGCGTGGCGGTCGCGTCACGGAGCTGGTTCACCCTCATTGGCTGAACCAGCTCACGTGACGCTGACGTCACGCGACAACAGCCCGAAATGTCAATTTCTGTTGTGGCGGCAAAATGTTGACGCGCGCAGCGCCACGCGAACTTGAGTTACTGCCATAGGCAATCAGGTAAGAGTCCTTGAAGTGCGCGCGGATGCAAGCGCGCGCACGTAGTGACGCCACCATGAGATCGGCCTTAGGCCACCCGTGTGAGCGCGCGATCACTGGTGACCAAGGCTTATACTGCTGCAGATGCGTCCACTAAGCTCATATGGTTTATTAGGCTGCGGCCCCAGTGGTGACGGCTGCACGCGCGCTGAAGCGCCAGGCAGCGCGTGCACCCGTTTCAGCCGCGACCTGTGGTCTGCGTCTGCGCCTTCATAGCAGAGCAGGAGATCCGACGGGGGTGGGGGCGTGGCCATGAAGTCACGTGGCTTGTCCGCCCTCATTGGCTGCACCTCAGCCGTGGCCAATGCTCGGCCGCCGCGCCAAAAGGCAAAAATCTTATCTTTTGGCCAAGGCGGTTGCGCATCGCGACTTCTGCGTGCGCACACACACCGACTGGGGCCTGCCCCATAGAGGCCTGTGCTCTGGTGTGTGGCGCGCACACTGTAGCGCGCGCAGCAGCGGCCACTGGGGACCTGGCCATAGTCAGGAACACCTACTGTACGTGTCATGTGGCCCAGTACTCATACACACACATTACATGTAGTATACTGCTGTAACGGTGTTCCCTTTCCCCCCCTCCCCCCCGCCAATCGCAGATAGGGGACATTACAGGGTGCGTGTGGTGCATACCTGCTGGTAACAAGAGGCCGGAGTCGTCCGCGATGACTTTGGGACACAGCATCAGGCTTCTGGTGTTCATACCCCACATAATACTTTGCAGTGCAGCGCCTCCATCTGCCGTAGGCTCCAGGGATATATGGAGACGATCTCCCACGGTAGAACTTGTACCTCTCCCCCCAGTTAGATCACACACCAGGCCGGAGGTATATTGCAAACAGGAACGGTTTATTACTACAGTCTTTGTAGTAATACACAGCTACTCAGCAGTCTTCTTCCGGTTACCGTCTCTTTACTCGCAGCTATTACTGGAGATGGTCCCTGGACTGCCACTACAGGCCAAGGGCACCTGCAGTCGTCCTAGCTCTTCCCCACCGCCCTAGCGGAGGCAGAGGTATGATCACACTCACTCCTCTCCGCAGGGAAGAGCACATGGGTAGGCCCCAATCTCAGGCTCCCAATGTGTGACCTACCTTCCTCAGGGGGAAGGAACAACCTCCAAATTTAGGGCGGTCCTGCCCTTAAGTACAGCCAGAAGGCGGGCCCCCCGTTGTCCCAGCTACAACAGGATGTACCACCCCCTGCTGTCACTCAAGTGCAGTACCAAAGGTGAAGGGGGAAACCCCATACCAACTACTGGCAACCTGATAATACCAGGGTTTACTGCCAGCCCATAGGGTAGAATAGTAGCCAGGGGGTACCCCGCTACACTGCATAACCCCGAGTCTCACCGAGGTGCCATAGGGGCTTATTGTACTCGCACGCTGTGTATGTTCACAAGAAACCGCATGAAATGTGTGGAAAAAAACAGTATTCTCTATTGCAGATCGCAATTTTTAAACCACTTCTATTGAATATTAGGCCAGGGCCATCGTCAAAGAGACCGTGCTGAGCCGCGCTGATGTGAAACATTATCCCTATCAGCACGGCTTTAGTCGGCGCTTCCGCAGGCGTGCGGAGGTGTGTAGAATTGCAGCCGACAGAGAAATGTACGTTTTCCTGCTGAGGGAAGCGGAGGGCTGGTCACATGACTGCCAGAAGCCAATGGCAGTCCGTGATGTCGGCGCCGTGACGCACTAGCCCCGCCTCCCGCCCGGCTCCAACCCGGCTCACAAGCGTTCACTCTGGCGCTCATACAGGGACACAAAAAAGCTCCTGCTTGAGCAGGAGAGCACGAGCGTCAGCGCTGTGAAAGCTACCATGTCCGAGGCCTAAGGGGGGGAGATAATAATGATAAAAATAAACATTAGGGAGAGATGTCTGTGCTGAAATTGTTTTATGAAAAAATAGAGTCAAGCACACCAAAAATAAGAAGATGTCAAAAGGTAACAAAAGATGTCATTTAATGACTGGACCGAAACGTTGGATTCTAACATGTACCTTCATCAGGGGTACAAATAGTGACAACCAACACCCATAAATAGTGTCCTTAATTACCCACCACCCACCTCCCTGCTGATGTGATGTCCCGCTGCCGTGTGCAAGGAGGTCCCGCCAAACGCAAAGACCGTCTCCAAGTGATTATGTCACGTCGCGGGTCGGCCTCGCGGTGACGTCGGCGCACCAAACCATGGAGGACAAAGCATGCATTCCCGCGGCGAAACGGACAGCAACGGCGAGGCACCAGGTGGGAGGGGCATCACCATGGCGACATGTCTCCGGATGCCAGGACCCCCGAGCAGAGGCAGAGCAACACGCTGCGCTCGCTCCTGGTGAGATGACGTCACTGCGTCAGAGGCTGAAGAGAAAAAAACATCCCACGGGTGGAGATGGCAACGGGGAAGCCTGCTGAAAAAGGGACGTACCTCAGGTACCCTGGGAGATATGCTAATGACTATGTCAAGCATATTTAAAGGAGTCACACAACCTAAAATATATCCTTAAGACCAATCTGCCCTTGGGATGAAGGGAGTGCCAGTGTCAGGCCCAACAGTGTTAGACCCCACAATCCTGCTATTCAGGGGCAGCAGCTCTAGCATTGAACTGCCTCAGATGCCGGGACATGCTAGTGTTACAGTGTACTTTTGACCTCTACTACTCACACCTGTAGCCCCTCCCTGTAGTATCCCTTTAAAGCGGCAAAACATTGGAAATCATGTTTTTTTTAATTTTTTTAACGTAAATCAGTTCTGTAGAATAAGATAATAGTGACTTTTTAAAATTCAACAATTAATGTCATTTTTCATGACCTGGGGGACTGCGAGGGAGCTCCACTCACCCTCAATTACCCAGAACCCCACATAAATAACACACAAATAACGGCAAGGCAAGATCTAGAGGTGCAAGGCCACGGCTTTTTAGTTAAATCATTGGTAGGCGCCACCCCTGCCAGAGCTCTCGCTCAAAGGGTTAAAGGTTAACGGTACTTGAACCGATGACCCGTGACACACAAGCCGGGCCCACGTGATCCACTTCGGAGCTACCAGAAAAGGTCCCATACACCTGAATGGAGGCTCACTGATGCCAGTCAGTACAGTACTTTTACATCACAATGCTATTGTTTCCTCCACATTGCAGTATCTCACTGATTTTCACACCTCGTGTGCAGACAAATGCAAAATAAACGGCTCCGTACAGAAACACAAGATCTGCATCCAATTATCAATTCCCAGGCTCACAAGCGCTATATTTAGCAGATCCAGACTCCGTCATGTGAATAACACAAAAAAATAACCACTTACCAGCAAAATAAAAAAATATTCATAAAATGAATCCCTCTGCGGCTATACGTATATACACCTGCTGTGTATGTGTGGGTTTCCAGACAATTAGATAATATTATATATTTATATATAGATATAATATATAGTATATATAGATTTATATATAGATATATATATGTACGGGAACCAGCACTTTTAACACCTTAATACCCAGATCCTTTGACTGAGCGAACCAGAAGATAAAATAAATTGTAATTTATTTACACAATAAACACACACAGCTTGATTTACAAAATACCACGAAAATACACTTACTGGGACGGTGCAAAACGAAATCCTCTACTTCCAGAACAAAATCTTTAGAAATAGTCTCTAAGCACAATTTCCCAGGAGCGGGAGTTGTGCATAAGGAGAGCCACAAAACAGTCTTTGGCTAGTGGCGCCGCCCGCAACCACTCTTTTTCCGCCGGGACTTCTTGCTTCGTTCTACCGCCGTAGACTTGGTTCGGGATTCCTTAGTTCTTACGAACTCTTGACTTGGGTTACGTTGGTATAAAGTTTAGAATCCAGCTCAGTTGAATCTCTGTTACCGCATGATGAATCTATCTCCTGATCGGCTGCAGGGATTTTTAAACAGTAACAACCCCTATCTTTAAGCAATATCATCCAGTTATGCCCTTGCGTAACTCTGCATCCCTTCTAACAACCTATTGACCAGGCGTTGGAAGGTAGCCGGGACATTCTTCACCCTGAATGGCATCACTAGAAATTCATAAAAGCCACTCAGAGTGATGAACGCTGACTTTTCCCTCGCCTCCTAGGTCAGGGGGATTTGCCAGTAACCTTTACCCAAATCTATGGTCGTCAGATACTTTGCCCCCGCAAGTTCATCTAGTAACATCCATGCGGGGCATGGGATAAGCATATGAAACCGTCCCTGCATTGAGCTGACGGTAGTCCACACAGAAGTGGGTGGTCCCATCCTTCTTAGGTAAGAGGACTACCGGACAAGCCCAAAGGCTCTGGGACGGTACAATTACCCCTAGGGCCAGCATCTCTTCTACATCCCTCTCTATACTGCCCTTCACCTCTATAGATACCCGGTAGGCATGCTTATGCAGAGGACGCAGATCACGCACAGGATGATCTGTAATATGTGTTCTGCCTGGCTTGTCCGAGAACAGAACCCTATACTGCTCTAACACTTTCCTAGCCTCTGCTCTCTGCTGCCTAGTCAACTGGGACCCTATCTCTACCTGCTCCACTGTACCCCCCTGCCTCGTCTCCCCTAGGAAGTCCGGCAGAGCATTGCTTGCCGGGTCCCCTATCAGTGGGCTACAGATAGCCAGCACGGATGCCTCACTCGGTGCAAAGTACTCCTTGAGCATGTTAATGTGATATGTCCTAGTTCTACCTGACTCTCCATCTAACTGTACAACATAGTTGCACTCATTCATCTTTTTCTGAGGACCGTGTACGGTCCAGACCAGGCAGCCATTCATTTGTTCTCCCGAGTGGGCTTTAGAACAAGTACTTGCTGTCCTGGGATGATATACTACGGTCATTCTGATCATACCAAGTTTTCTGCTTGGTCTGAGCATCCTTAAGGTTGTCCTGTGCAAAACCCCATGAGCATCTCTAACCAATCTCTGAGATTTACCACGTACTAAAGCACAGAAACATCAGTATTGGTAGTCTCCCCTTCCCATCCTTCACAGAATAGGTCGAGAGGTCCCCGTACCCTGCGACCATATAGCAGCTCGAAGGGAGAAAAGCCTGTAGATTCTTGCGGTACCTCTCAGTAGGCAAACAGCAAGTGCTGCAGGTGAATCTCCCAGTCTTTCCCCTCCGCCTCTATTACGGCTCGCAGCATTTGCTTCAGGGTACCATTAAACCTCTCACATAATCTGTTCGTTTGGGGGTGGTAAGGGGTCGTGCGCTGGTGCTTCACCCTGCATGCATCCCAGAGACACTGTAACAATTCACTCATGAATTGTGACCCTTGATCGGTTAGGATCTCGCTAGGGAAACCTACCCTAGTAAAAATCCCTAACAATGAGGATGTAGCGCTTCCCTGACCAGCTCGGAACCATAAGGGGACCCACTAAATCCACAGCTACCCTCTGGAATGGTTCTCCGATTACCAGTAACGGGTTTAGGGGTGCCTTGACATGGTCACCCGCCTTACCTACTCGCTGGCAGGCATCACAGGAGCGGCAGAACTCTGCCACTGCTCCTGATACCACCAGCCAGTAGTAACGCTGCAACAGCCGGGCTCTCGTGCGAGTGACCCCCCTTAATAATAGTCTTGATGATAGGGAAGTAATTCTTAATAATAGTCTTGAACATAGGTGGTAGGTTCCAATAATGGTCTTAAGAAAGGTACTTTATGTAGATCATAATAGTCCTGAAGACAGGTAGATAGGTCTTAATAACAGTCTTGAGGATAGGTAAGAAGGTCTTAATAGCCTTGAAGATAGGTCAGAAAGTATATATAATCGTCTTGAAAATAAGGAGGTAGGTCCTAATAATAGTCTTGACAATAGGTAGGTAGGTCTTAGTAATAGTCCTGAAGACAGGGCAGTAGATCTTAACAACAGTCTTGAAGATACGTAGGTATTAATAGACTTGAAGATAGGTAAGAAGGTCTTAATAATAGTCTTGAAGATAGGGATGTAGGTCCTAATAATAGTGTTGAAGATAGATACAGTAGGACTCAATAATATTTTTCAAAATGGGTGTAACAGCTCTTCCCCCTGGCCAACAGAAGAGGAGCCACACCAAAGTGTCCCAATGTCTGTATGGTGGTGTATGCGGTGCTCAATGACTCTTGTTACCTTCTTTCTCAGGGGCTAGCGCCCGTGCTGGTGCCCATGCAGGCTGGTATGGTGAGCATGTGAAAGTAGGGTGCCAGGAACTTTTATGTCGTTTATGAAACAGTCCACATGCAGGAACAAACAGGAACACTTCTTCAGATAATCACTTCTTGTTGCAAAGTATATAGTGAACAGGTGGTTCCTCAACCAATGAGATATTTGAGCTGGGACAATCTCTTTCCCAAACCTTCAACCCTGTCCTGGGAACAGAAGTAAGGGACTTCCCCGATGTAATTCCACAGCAGATACCTTCAGGTCTCGTTGGAGAAAACCTGTATTAAGGTGCTCAATATTCTCCTGGTGTGGATGGCCTGTTCAGGAATATATCTGTAGAGACCCCCTTACACTGAGATAGTATCCCAATCTTAGAGAACAAAGAAGGTGTTGCTTACCCTATTTAAAGGAATAACGATACACATGAGACCCCCCTCACTCTGGGTCCACTGAGATCGGAGGGTCTAGAAATCTCTGCAGCTCTATTTATGCCCCTCTGTGATGTTACCATCCCTGCCCCTGTAACTGGGCAGAATAAGGGCTGCCTTCGCCTATGCCAAGTCCCCCTTGATCAGCTGACCCTTCCAGCATGTTCTAGAAACAAGGAGTGGCCCAGCACCTGCCTTCATTTCTTTGCAACATATGCATAAACTAACTGCAACATTTGTCTGAGGGCCATTACCAGCATTAACCCTCTAACTCTCTGTTAACCCCCGAGACCAGTTAGGATCCCACAGGGGTGGTGCACGGGATGGAAGGATGTGCTTGCCTTTCCATTAAAGTCTGGAGTGATTTCCTGAAATCTGCACTACGCATGAACACGAGACACGGGAGTTATTCATAAAACTGCAATAGTGCTGATCGGGACAACTATTGCACTGAAACTCCTATTGACTTCAGTGGAAGTCTCTATGCGTTCGTGCCCAGATCGACTATTGCCCCTCAATGGTGAAACTCCCCGTGTATTAAGTCAAATGTGTAACTGTATGGCAAGGGCACCAGATGTCTCAATGTAAAAATACCCCACTGAAATCCATAGGATTTTGTCTGTGATACATATGGTGGTTTGTTTTGGCCACAAATTGCGCCACTTTTTTCCCGTCATTCTTGCGCTAAGATGCCTGATGAGAACGGATCCCAAAAACCCGTGTCACAAACGCACCAAAGTGTGCGACCGTGAGAAGTGTGTGCCCAGCCTTGTTATCTGCAGTAGGGGGAAGCTGGCGTATAAATCTGTCCCTTTTCATCAAAATGTGGCACGTTACCGCATGTGTCTTCACAAGTATTTATTGATCACTTATCGAGACCTATATGTAATGAGATTCTAGGTTGAATCATAATTGCAGTTGTATTGCTACGAATCCAACTTTGCAAACGTGCACAAAAGATGTTACATGCAGCTGCCTTTCACTGTATTGCAGTTCCACCATACTAAGCTAAGTGGCGCTGTTGCTTTGATGTGAGGCATCCCATTCCCAACCTGCTCAGCCCTGGGAGAGGCAATTCAATGAGTGACATGGTTAATGGTTAACAGCATCACCCAATCCATCTCGCTGATACTCCATGGCTGCCAACACTAATCTCACCCATGGCATCCTTAACCTGGAAGCCCAGTCACTGCAGTCGGTTTAATGGTTAACCGGCTCTCTTTGCTGGCTGGGAGACATACATTTCCTGCCCTGAATGGCTGCCTTTTTGAATACGAATTCCAAGTCCCCTAAGTATCAAACCTGCATTTGCATTATAGCACCAAGCAACAGGAGATATATTACCCTTAGTGTTTCTCTGTATTATTATATCGTAATGTATTCTCCTGGCTTCTTATGAGCCCAAAACAACATTTATCCTGATGTGAAAGTATAGATTTGCTGAAGGTTGTGGTACCTTTAAATGGACAAACATGACTTTTTCTTAGATTAAATTATAGTGTTCAGACCTTTTGATTCCTCGAGGTCTTTTCACTATGGGTATTGACAGTACTAATGCTTCGAATGAATGAGTGACATTAGTCAAGCCTTTCTAAGTGGTATTGTCGGAGACATACACGGACAGTGAATAAGTACTGTGTGTCTGAAGAGGTTATCATGATTACAGCTTTTCATGGCTAAATGGCCATTCAAATGGTACAGGCAACATTAGCACGGAAAATACAGCATTACAATTTTAACTTACTTTAGTGATGGGGCAGGGTTAGAACATTCATTACCTGCCAAGTGGCCTGCAAGGCATAGCTCGAGAGAAGGTGTGATTTAATACTGTGGCGAGCAACATGATATACTTTAATAGGGCCACGCATATTTCCTAAAATTCACTGGGGCACATGGGGAGGGGGTGAGAATTGGGGATGTATGGGGGGGGGGAGATGATAATGCGCAGCAAGAGAGGAACCATCCAGCTTGTGTCAGTAGAGACAAACAGGTCTGCAGAAGTCAGGCTGGTGCAAAGAGCATTGTAGCAGAAAATCGTCAGACCATAGCTCATCTATGCCAGCTTATTATGCGCTAGACCAGTGATTTGCATACTGCGGTCCCTGAATTAGCGGTGGTTCCCAAAGACTTTCCAAATTCATACCGGTCTCTCTCACTCTGCTGCAGTCGGGGCAGATCCTAACTCTGTGGGGAGGCTTATTTTATATACAAGTCCATCATGAGCCCTAGCGCAGTGAGTGAGCATTTTAATATTCTAGGCCTGGATATACGTTAAATGACACATTTGAAAAAATAATTAAAAGATTAATATGTAAATAAATCAATCTTACTTTCTACCAGAAATGGGAAAACGCGGGGGGAGGGTCCCCCACATACTTCTGTGATTTGGATCACTCTGTGCCATGTCTCACCCGTCCCTACCCCAGGCACAGAACAAACAAGACATAACCCTATTACTGTTTAGTAGGGCTTCCAAAGGGATACACCCCACCAGGCTGGTGTCCTGGCCCGGTGAAAGAAGGGGCCAAGCTGACAATAAATCCCCCCCCCCTCCTCCCTCCCCTGGGGAGGGTCTTCACACTTTGCTGCTGGATAAAAGTTGTCCATATTACCGGAGTGAGCAGCACCCCTGCCTGCTGCTCACGCCGGTTATATATATATATATATATATATATATATATAAAAAACAAAACAAGCGAAAAAAATGAAGTAGCGCCTCTATAATATCCTGACTAGAATGAATTCTAGAAGAACCAATAGCTGATCATGGAAGCGTTTGGTGGGGCGGCTAGATATGGCTGATACACTATGATAACACAATATTAATACAATATAAAATGCAATTACTCAACAATTGATCCCTAAAAAATGAATAAGTATAAATCTAAATTTATTTAATAAAAAATGAAAAAATATATGGAAAAAATATGTTGTACCAAAAATTGAAAAGTAAAAACCAAAAAATGAAAAAACCTTTAATACACAAAGTCCTGTTCCAATGGTAATGACACCAGGTTCCTGCAGCCCGCTTCAAGGGATCACCAGTCCCTAATGATATCTGAAAAAAAGGAAAGAAAAAGAAACAGGCGCACACCTAGTGCATTACCACAATAAAAAATTGTATTAGAGGAACATAAAATCTATAAAATGCCCACTCACAAAAGTACAGCAATCAATAGCATGTATGAGACAGGCTCTCATGTGCCAACAGCTCGATCATCAGCGTCCGGCTCAGGTTAGTGGCGTCGTCATGTGACCTTCCCTCGTGCAGCCGAAACCGGAAACGGAACACCTCGGCGAGAGAGGTCCCTCCAGGGAACAGTGCCTTGAAAGTCCTTTGGATTGTTGTTAAACGGCCGTGGAACACACACAAGAGCCAAAATCTGACTGCAAGCAGCAACAGTGTTCGTGGGCAAATGGCGGCCGCAATCTAACCACGCCCATATATATATATATATATACAGTGGTCGACAAATCGTATATATATATATGGACACCTTTTATCCAGCAGCAAAGTGTGAAGAACCCCCCTCCCACTCCCCAAATGAAGCCCCGTGCTTAGTGTAAACAGTATAGATCGTTATGGAATGGAGAAAAGAACCAGATAACATGTGGTTCCCGTAGGAACTTCTCCAGTGAGTCTGTGTTCTTCTTTTTTGGTTTAACTCCTCCAGGATCCACAATGCACCAGCACTGAAATTATTCATCTTCATTATACAATACACCCTATTAAATGTCTGATAAATGAGTTAAACCCCTCAATACTAGGTGTTTGTATAGTTGTATAGCCAGGCAGAGAGCGAGCGCACGTCCGCTCAGCGCGATCAAACATTTTTCACTATAAAAGGACGGTACAGTGAGAGAGAACCTGTTGCTAACATTTAGGAATCCCACCACTGGTTATACTGATGTTGTATGTGACATGTTCCGTCAGATGTATAATATGGTTTCACCATATTCTGCTGCAATATACACAGTATAGCATTTTCCTGGCACACGCCACTGCCTCTTGGAGAAAATGTTGGTGCCTGGAGAACCGGCGGATAAAGTGACTAGCTCAAGATCACAAGGAGCTGACCCCGGGATTCAGACTGGGGTTATCCACGTTAGGACTAGCTTGACACATGAGAAGGGCATGGACGTGCCCGGTGATACCGGGGCTCTCCCCCGTCCCAACTTCTGCCATCACAGATTAAATGTTGTGGTGGTTAAAATCCCTTTAACCACCGCAACATTGAAACGGTGAGGACGGAAGTTGGGTCGGGGGAGAGCAGGTGACCTCTGTAATTTGGGGCCAGGTGCAGTCACACTGCCAGCACACCGGCCCTGCTTTTCCCTTTGCCCTATAGCACAATATTCTAACAGAAACACAATATATCACAGCACGACCCGTAATATCACAAGAGTTTCCGTGATAAATGCAATATATCACAACACCAGAGAGCACAATGAAATCCGCCACGTGCAAACAGATGTTGAGATTGGAAGACGCCCATTCCCGGTCAGGCTTAGGACGGGCTGCTCCTTGTTGTGATGCGTTGGGCTCAATGCTGTTTTTGGACAAGCTTGAACGTTTAACCGAAGAAGTCTGGCTCCCTATGAAATCCACGTAGGATGCCAGAATAAGGGACAGTGGTGGGCGTGGGATGTTCTCGTTATGCACCATCCCGACTCTTGCGTTCTGCTCAAGGATGTCTTCTTTCTACCCCCTTTGTATCTAATGCCCTCTCCCGCCTTAAACCTTTTTCACTGACTGCCCCACACCTCTGGAATGCCCTTCCCCTCAGTACCCGACTAGCACCCTCTCTATCCACCTTTAAGACCCACCTTAAGACCCACTTGCTTAAAGAAGCATATGAATAGCACTGTGGATATTCTGAACACATGATACATAAAGCTTGGCCCCCTGCAGACGCACTTACCAGAACTCCCTCCTACTGTCTCTGTACGTTCTCCCTACCTACCAATTAGATTGTAAGCTCCTCGGGGCAGGGACTCCTCTTCCTTAATGTTATGTTTGTCTAAAGCACTTATTCCCATGATCTGTTATTTATATTATCTGTTATTTATTCGATTACCACGTGTATTACTACTGTGAAGCGCTATGTACATTAATGGCGCTATATAAATAAAGACATACAATACAATACAATACTAGTGGCCAAGGGGCAGAGTACCACTGCTGTATTGTTTCTACACCCAGAATATCACAACTTGTTGTTATTTACAACCGTACAATTCTAAAAAATAAAAGGATTTCGAATAAAATCCTCTCGCCCGTACTATTTTTACAGCATAAATAGTTACTAAATCATTCTAAGGAGGAGCCCTTGGGTGTAATAAGGCACGTGGCCGCTGCTGTTCTAACCCTCTTCGACCGATGACTGCCAAGCGTTCTCGTGGTGTGTTCTCGTGGTCTCGTGGTGTGTTCTCGTGGTGTGTTTCACTGACGTGGCCATTCGGTGGCTCAGAAGTCAGGAAGGGGGGTAACCTTTCCTAAATGTATATCAGGGTTCTCAACTCCAGCCCCCCCCCCAACAGGTCAGGTTTTAAGGATATCCCTGCTTCAGCACAGGTCTTTGACTGAGCCTCTGGTTGAGCCACCTGTGCTGAAGCAGGGATATACTGAAGACCTGCCCTGTCAGTGGCCCTTGAGGACTAGAGTTGCCACCCCTGTCTTAAAGAATCAACCTCTAGATTATATGGAGTGTAGCATGTGGGGGTATGGGGCAGAATACGATGGCAGTGTAAACCTATTCTTCTCCTTCTTCTTTTTATGTTGTGTTAAAGGAGTGTGACACCGTGGATATAACACATGAATATGGTACTTTTCGAGGTTACGCCTTTGTCCCTGTTTTCTCCTTTCTGTACTGAAAAATTTGGCAATTGTAATGAAATTTGAGTTATATAAAAAAAAAAAAAAGAGTAATTTCTCAGCCTCCCTATTCTGCAAAACTGGAGCAGAATGAGAGCAATAAAAAGTGCTCCATATTTAACAGAAAAAAACCTCCTATTGTGTCCGATGGGACCTGTTTCTTTTGGGGATCTGGTGCAATGTTTTTGCTCGAGTTTTCAGCTTCCCGCATTGCAGCTGGGAGACTTCAGAACGTGATCGGGCGCGTCCAGGACCCCGCAATTTATCGTCTGCGATCTGACTCCAAAAGGCTGTTCATGGTCCCAAGGTTCAGCAAAGTATCCGGCCGCTCCTCCTTCTCTTACCGGGCACCCCAAAACTGGAACAGTCTACCGGAGACTCTCACATCCACCACCAGTCTAAGTTCTTTCAAATCTAAGGCTGTCTCACATTTTAATCTGGTCTGTAACTGTTACATACGCCAATAATATATATTATCTCTAACTGTGCACGCAATGTCTTGTATATAATGTATAACTCTGCTCACTTTATGTAACGGTATTTGTAACCATGTATCTGTCCTCATAACTCAGTGCCCAGGACATACCTGAAAACGAGAGGTAACGCTCACTGTATTACTTCCGGCGACACGTTTTATAAATAAAATAATATTTGGAAAGAATGTTTGAAAAGAGAATCGGGATAACTTCACACCGCGGAGTTACAGGGTCCCCTGGCAGCTAAGGGGTTTAAAAGCAAACCTCATCCAAGTAATTAGATTGTAAGCTCTTCGGGGCAGGGGCTCCTTTTTCCTAATGTTACTTTTTTGACTCTAGCCCTTATTCCCATGATGTGTTATACAGTATATTATGCCCCGTGTATTACCCCTGTGACGCTCTGTGTACGTGGATGGCGCTACATAACTAAAGATATAATTACAAACATTAGGGATGTGGGACATCTTGCACGCTTTTCCCATTTGAAGGTCGATTTGTTCCATTACGAGGGCATGAGTGGGCCCTGGACTCCCAAAACCCACTCACTTGGCCCCTCGGATCTTAAAAGCTGCAGAGATGTTGCGGATATGAGCTGCCTCTGAGGCGTGCTCTGTGAGTTGAGTAATGGTTCTATAATTCCATAAACCAACACCTATTGTGCACATATCCATTGCTCGCGTGCTGGGCTTCTGCATCTCCTGTTTATGTTGATGGATCCCACCCTTACCACCAATCCATCTTTCCAACAGCTCGGTCAAAGCCGTCCCTCCCATTGCAGCCAGCGTTAATGTCTCAACACGACAGGGTTAATCTTTAATCCGCGTCTCTCCAATCCATCTCCCAGCCGGAATAGCCCCTGCCTTCCCTCTGCTGGGGTTTGTGAAGCCTCCCTGCAGAGCGGAGGGTATTGATAACCCTCTCCGGGTTAATGTGTAACATGGACGCTTCATTGAATGCAGCTTGGTGGCATTCCCCAGCATTCGCTCCTCGTGTGCTGCGATTTTTGTTACATAGTAAATGAGCTGGAGAAAAGACATATGTCCGTCAAGTTCATTTGTGCTTGGGCACAGCAGAGGACATCCCCCTGGCAGACAGGGCTACTGATTAACCACACTCTCCATAACTCCCAATGATACAGGCAGCATGGTGGTGTTTGCAATGAATTGTGTGGATCAGGACCTCATAGAAGACGGAAACCTACCCATCAGCCCCTTCCTGCTTATTAGCGACGGAGAAGCGCGGTGGTAGTGTCATAGAAACCGGATTTGACGGCAATAACCACGTGGCTCACCTATTCCACCGATTTTTCTGATCTGCGGTAAAACCTCAGACCCGGTTAGATCCGTGGCTCTCTTTCTTTTATATTTAGGATTTAGCCTTATGTGTATCCCAAGCATGTTTGAATTCCCTTACGTTATTAGCCCCTACCACCTCTGTTGGGAGGCCATTCTATGTATCCACCACCCTTCCAGTGGTGACGTTCTTCCGTACATCTCCCCTTCGCTGCTACCCTCCAGCTTCAGTGAATGGCCTCTCGTTCCAGCACTTCTCTTTCTCTAAAATGTATATCGCTCCTGTACTTTGTTGAAACCCGTTCTGTATATGAAAGTTTCTATCACACCCCTCTCCCTGCTCTCCCCTCTCCCTGCTCTCCTCCGAGCTGCACATATTCAGGTCCCTTAGTCTTTCCCGATGAGTTTTAATCTGTATGTTCCATAGTAGCCCCTTCTTGCACAATCTCCTTCCTGAGATATGGTCTGCAGAACTGAACACCGTTCTCTAGGGGAGGTCTCGCCGATGGTCTAAAAAGAGGCATCCCCCCCCTCACTTTCTGCTGCTAATACCTCTCTCTAAACACCCTAACACCCCGCTGCTAATACCCCTCCCTATACACCCTAACACCCTGCTGCTAATACCTCTCCCTATACACCCTAACATCCCGCTGCTAATACCTCTCCCTATACACCCTAACATCCCGCTGCTAATACCTCTCCCTATACACCCTAACATCCTGCTGCTAATACCTCTCCCTATACACCCTAACACCCTACTCACGAACCTAACAAACCAGACGGACACAGAAAAAGGGGGGGGGAGGGATGGGGGGAGGGGGGCGAGCTCATTGTCTTCTCTGTGTTCACCGAATCCATTCTGTGTCTATACTCAAAGGGGCAGCTTGTACCTGTGGGCGTTCTACTTACCGTCTGCCCTACCTGTTCCCTTTTTACACGTCGTCTGAACGGTTCCTCATAGGAAATGCATCTATTTATATTAGGCATGATGGTGGTGCATCCACCCCCGGGATGTCCGAGTGGTCCAGCCACTTGGTCCAAATTTTCAAAAAATTTATGCCGGTGTCGTGGACCAGACTCTTCACTGTTTCCATCCGGCAAAATATACCAGTTCTGTTCCGAATTTTTGTAATTGTGGGTAAGTCTGGGAGCTTCCACAAACTGCGAGTTCGCACCTCATGGCTGTTGCAAAGTGGTGCAATCAGTTTTTGCGCCGGTCTTGCCTATTCCCCGAGTGGCGCCTGCCTAGCAGGAACAGCCAGGGTCCAGGGGAACCGGTCGTCCTAGAATACTCGTTAGCCAATCCTGGATTTCCTCCCATAGAGGAGCCACTTTTGGCACCTCCACAGCATGTGAACAGTTCTGCCTGTTCCCCACATTGTTTTGGGCACAATGGAGGTAACCTTTGACAAACTTTGCTAATCGTGTTGGGGTAGATAACCACCTCATTAGGACTTATATGCATTCTCCTTCAAGGTGGTGCATATAGAGCTTTTCGCTGCGGCCAGTACTATTTGGGACCAGTCTTTGTCTCTATCTAGCGTCTCCCCTAAGTCTGTTTCCCCATTTATACTGATAGTTAAGTTTAGTGTCAACGTCCTGTCCAGGGCAGACCACCTCTCTGTATATCCGAGAAGTGAGTCCCGATTGTGTCCGTGCCTCTGGAACACAGCTGCTCAAAATTTGTGCGCTTGGGGCGTTTGGGAGTTTTCATATAAATGCTCGACCTGGAGGTATCTAAAAAATTCGGAATTGGCATCTCTGTTTTTCGACGAATTGTTTCAAATGTTTTGAAGACTTGTGTCTCTCCAGTTGATGTGTACCTCATAATACTACCTTTTGCTTTCCAGACCGCAAGGTTCGTCGTCGTACACTAACCCGGAGGCAAGAATCAGACAGGGTGTCAGCATCTCCGTAATCGGGTCAATAGTTTGTTCTGGGTTCAGGGCACACTTATGTTTGGTGTTCTCCCAAGTAGCCAAAGAGCATTTCGCTGCGGCCACGGTTCACTTAAGGTCTGTTGTATATTTTTGGGTAGCCAAATTAGATCCTGTATCTCTCGGGTCACAGCAAGCTTTTTCCAACTCAACCACCTCCGTATTCTGGTTGCATGTGCCACTGAGTAATTTGGGGTAATGTGTGCCGCTTTGAAGTACGATATCAAGCAAGGTACCCCCAAACCTCCTCTAACTGTTGGCCTTGTAGGATGCTATTTTTATACGTGGTTTTTTATTACCCCAGACAATTTCACCATGAGGACTTTAAACGGAGGATGTCGTCTCTGATCACTTGTATCGGAAGGGCTGAAACAGATACAAGATTCGAGGGAGGAGATTCATCTTAAGGCACTGGATCCTGCCGATCCACGAAATTGGGGTGGCCTGACCAGATCCGTAGATCCTCCTTCAGAGTCCTAATTAGCCTGGGGTAGTTGGCTTTGTAAGGGCGTCGTAGTTTTTGTGTATATAGATCCCTAATATTTTATGGAGGAGCTTGCCATTTGAAATTAAAATTCAGTTCAATCAATTTTTCTGTGACCTTTGGCAGGTTGTATTTAATGCTTCTGATTTTGTCTGATTGATTTTAATCCCGAAATCTTATTAAAATTATCTAGCAAACTGAAGACATTTGGCAGAGAGGTAGGGGTTTGGATAACATTAGTATAAGTGTCATCTGCATACAGGCCACTTTGTGTGACTGATCCTTAATCTGTATGCCTGTTATAATCGGGGGAGTTGCTGTGTGTGCCGCTAGGGGTCCTATGCTAATGCAAAATGAGTGGGGACAGGGGGCATCCCGTTCGCTGCCGCCTTTATAGGAAAGTCATCCGACAGGAAGCCCCCTGGTGTCTGACCTTCGCCATCTTGTTCCCTGTAAAGAGCCAGAATAGCTCCCAATTTCTCCCCCTTATGCCGAACATCCCAGCGTTCTCTGTGAGATAGGGCCAATCAATGCGGTCGAAGGCCTTTTCAGCGTCCAGACTCAATGCCATAGACGGGATGTGTTTTCTATGTGCCAAATCAATTAAATCTATTATCCGTCTGGTATTGTCTGTAGCTTGCCTCCCGCATATGAACCCTACTTGATCTGGGGTGGACCAGCTTCGGCATGGACTAAATTCAGACGGTTAGCTAGCAATTTGGAGAAGATTTGGTTGTCTGAATTGATGAGGATATAGGCCGGTAGCTTTTCAATCCGCTGGGTCCTTTCCTGGTTTGGGGATCACTGTTATAGACGCTGGAGCATTTGGCCAGGGATAGGGGCACCATCTAAGAATGAGTTGAATAGTCGGGCCAGGTGAGGCACTAATGTTTTCCTAAATTTTTTATAGTACAGGTTGAGAAGCCATCTGGGCCTGGGGCCTTGGACGGCTGTAGTGCTTTTATTACCTCTGATATTTCCTCACCTGAGAAGTCTACCTGTAATGCCTCCCTTCCAATCTGCTCAGGCTGGTAGTTTTGCCTCCGTTAGAAATGTCCTCAGCTGCCTATGGAGTGTTTCTCCACAATGGGAAGACCTTCGCCCCTCATATAGGGTCTCATAGTAATTTTTAATGCCTCTACATTGTGTTTGGGATCAGAAGTAAGGTGTCACTGGGTGTGGGTGGGGGAGTCTACCCGGTATGTCTGTGTTAAAACGGAGGACGGCGGAAAAAAAGAAAAATTGGGTTATGGTACAATAAAGAAAGATAGCGGGTTGTGGAAAAAAAAAAAAACCCACATCCTTAATGAAGCACAGGGCCGCCGACAGGGAAGGGCAGCGGAGACAGGTGTCCCAGGCCCGGTGGCGCAGGGGGCCCGGTGGCGCAAGTTGGGCCCGACCTCTGGCCAGGCCTCGGCTGACGGTCATCTCTCAGCCGGGACCCGGCTCTCTCTGGCCGGCATGGAAGGAGGCCAGGCGCACGCCAGCTCGGCATGGGACAGAGGGATAGAAGCCTGCAGCTGAGGGAGAGCCGGGGCCCGGCTGCGAGAGGACCGGCAGCCGGGCCTGGCCAGAGGTTGGGCCCAACTTGCAGCGCCGGCCGGACAGGCCCCCCGCAGACCATCCACAAGGCAAGTCTGTTTTGTTTTATATGTATTGGGAGAGTGGGGGTCTTTTAATGTGTATTGGGGGAGTGGGGGTCTTTAAAATATGTATTGGGGGTGTGGGGGTCTTTTTAAAATGTATTGGTGGGGTGGGGGTCTTTTTAATATGTATTGGGGGGGTGGGGATCTTTTAAAAATGTATTGGGGGGTGGGGGTCTTTTTAAAATGTATCGAGGGAGCGGGAGTCTTTTTAATGTGTATGGGGGGGGATCTTTTAAAAAGGTATTGGGGGTGTGGGGGTCTTTTTAAAATGTATTTGGGGAGTGGGGGTCTTTTAAATATGTATTGGGGGTGTGGGGGTCTTTTTAAAATGCATTGGTGGGGTGGGGGTCTTTTTAATATGTATTGGGGGAGTGAGGAAAAGAAAGTGTAAGAGTGAGATGCAGGGGAGAGAAATACATGTGGGGGGGGGAGCAGAGTGAGAGGGTGTGAGTGAGGAAGAGAGAATGAGACGGAGAGGAGAGAAGTACAAGGGAAGAGGGTGGGAAATAGAGGGGGCTCGTGAGATGTGAAATGGGGGGGTTGCAATACCACTGTAACTCTAGTCCTGGACCCCGGGAACCAGTCTCTGGCCCTGACGAAGCATAGGAGCAGCTCCGTGGCTGATACTTTACACCTCATATATAAACCTCGGCCCCTGCAGACGCACTTAGCAGAACTCCCTCCTACTGTCTCTGTACGTTCTCCCTACCTACCAATTAGATTGTAAGCTCTCTGGGGCAGGGATCCCTTTTGATAAATGTCACCTTTATGTCTGAAGCACTTCTCCCCTTTATGTGTTATTTGTATTATTTGTTATTTATATGATTATTTATTTATAACATGTGTTACCAGGAAGTTATACAGTGAGGGTTACCTCTCGTTTTCACGTATGTCCTGAGCACAGAGTTATGATAACAGATACATGGTTACAAATACATAGTTATATTAAATGAGCAGGGTTATACATTATGTATAAAGACATTGCATGAATATTATGTCGCATGTATTACTGCTGGGAAGCGCTATGTACATTAATGGCGCTATATAAATAAAGATATACTGTACATACATAAATACATACATAAAACTTTAATGTATCAGCCCTCATTTGGGGCTTCTGGAGTCCTAGACCAACACAATAGTGTTTAATGGAAAAGTGCTGCTTGTTATCAGCGAGACTCCAGTGAAGTCTGTGGCAGCTAAAAAGCAGTGAAAATCAGTGGAATTCACAGACAATCAGTGAAAGTCTAAACTAGTGTAACGGTGTTTCCCCCACCCTCTGGGAGATACTGCCATTACTGGTCGTGTGGTGCATGATACCTGCTGGTAACAGGAGGGCTGAGTCGTCCGCCGGTGGAAGTGGGGACACAAGAACAGGCTTCTGGGGTTCATACCCTACATATCTCAAGCAGTGGAGCGACTCCATCTGCCGTGGGCTCCAGGAACTGAAGGCGATCTCCCACGGTAGACCCGATTACCTCTCCCCCCCCAGTAAGATCACACACCAACCCGGAGGTATAATAACAGGAACGGTTTATTGTCTGTACACCAACATGGACAGGGAAAAGCACATTGCGGTTAGCGCTACCTGTTTTGTTGTTTCTGTACACCAACAGCAGTACACGGCAATCTTCTGCCCAATGCAGTCCCACTCTCAGCTACCCACTGAAGGATGGTCCCTGGACCTTCACTACAGGCCAAGGGCACCCGCAGCAGTCCCAGTTCTTCCCTGCCCCTCTAGCAGGGGCATAGATAAGGTACACACTCACTCTCCCCTGGAGGAAGAGGACCAGAGAAGGCCCAATAGTCAGGCTCTTGGCTGTGTGACCTGCCCCTCTCAAGGGGGTAGAGGCACTACTGAATTTGGGCGGCAACTGCCCTTAAGTACAGCCAGGAGGAGGGCACCAGGTCTGTCCCATGATTGGACATGCTCAGGCCTGATGTCACCGCCTCCCCCGTCACTCAAGTGCAACACCAGGTATGGGGCAAACCCATATTGACTACTGGCGCCTTCTCTTACCAGGGCTTAGTGCTAGGAGTAGGGCAGATTAGTAGCCATAGATGGCATGGCTACACTAGTATACTGTATCTGCACACTCAATTCTTGCTCTGTACACTGAGTACCTGCTGTGCACACACAATATTCAGTACTTGCTGTAAACACTCAATACCCTCTCTGCACACTAAATAGTCACTCAACAGCCTCAATGCTCACACTGCATGCTTAGTACTTGCTGTACACACTCACACTCCCGACTTCTAAGGTAACGCAAAACCATTGTGAAATAATTGCACCAGATTAAGGTGCAAAGAGAAAAATCCATTGCGCTGTATAGAATGTATTTTCTTTGCTGGATAAGATGCTGTTTATCGTTTTGCTTTCGCCCCCGTTTTGAAGCCAGAAGGCTATAGTAAGGAGACCCCTCACTGTGACGGTAGGGGGAATTATGGCTGCTGTTAATAAAGGTTAAGTCTGCCATTACCTCTACCTGTGAGTAATACATTGGTATTGTATTATATGTTATATATATATGTAACGGGTATTCCCCCACCCCCAATCACAGATAGAGTGAATGTGAGGGGGAACCTATATGTTACCAGGTGTGGTGCGTATACCTGCAGGTTCACAGGAGGCCTTAGCCTCCGCTGATGGGAACCTGGGGTGCTTCTCTGGAACGTTCTCGTCGGTCAGCGCCTCCACCTATGTAGGATTCTATAGGAATGTAGAATGGGCCTAGCATAGGAACCCACCCAGAAACCACATACACCAGGGTTATGGCTAAAAGGTTTACCGAACGAGCAAATAACACAATAACATCACATCATATTGTATAGCAACACAACACAGAGTATCATACTTTCCCAGTGCAACATCATCAGTATGCACAACGATATATATGCCACCCTCTGCCACTAGCGGGCAGCTATAACCTTGCCCCTAACTGGGCTATAACCTCCTTACACAGTATCCCCAAAGTCCTTGTACCCAAAGTCCCACAACCCCACCCACGTGTGGGACAGCACTGCCCACTAAGATGAAGTGTATAGGTGGTGCACTTGTTGACTTGGATAATACCTGCCCGGTGCTCCTGCTACCGGGTGCGCAGATGACCTTAGCTTGGAATCCCTTGCTCCAGGAGATGATCTAAGATGCCTCCACCTCAACGGTGGGTGGCTCCCGCATGGAGTGATCCACCTTTATAATGTCTCTTATCTCTGCTAACGCAGAGGATGTATTACCTTCACAGCAATGGCCAGGATAGTCACGGTTCCTGGCTGGACCCTCACTTGTCTAGGTTCTACAGGACCCTGTCCCTAGTCTAAGGGGAGTCCCTATAGTAACCACAAGCTGAGGTGAGTAGGGCCCTAGCTGGGGCCTAACGGGAGACTTCTGGCCTAGTGCAGGAGGCTACTTTCCTCCCTGCACAAAACACACCCTCCCCTCTCTGTGTCCAGCTCCTAACTGACAATCCCTGTCTTCACACAACATTGTTGCAACTTTGCAGCATGAGAATCTGTCAGCCTTTTTGGCTGCCTGGCTGCCTGTGACCAGGGTGAAAGTGCAGTCCCCAGAGGCTGCTGGGAATTGTAGTCCTTGGTGGCTCTCTTTGACATTGGTGCCTCGTGCGCGCTGTGTAATGGTCGCCGCCGTTGCTAACTGAGCATGCGCAACTTCCAAGAGCTCTTGCACACATGTAATGGCCACCTCTATGCTTGCCAACCTCTGTGCATTGCACGGCACAGGCCCGAAATCCCGCGCCAACCTCAACATGGCCGCCGCGATTGCTCTGCTTACGCGCAAGCCTCCGCACATGCGCGAACACATTAAACATGGCAGCGTCCTGCCGCAGCTGCCACCGGGAGCTCCCGGGAACGCGCTCGCCCCCGCAGCAGCACACACGCAAGGGGGAAAGAAACCTGCAGACAGGGGGACCAGAGGGACCCTGGCTACATATATGTATGTCTTTACTTGGTTCCAGCACCTCTGGAATCAGGGGTTAATATGTTTGCAGTTCTACCCACCAATCAGGGCCTGGGCATATAGGCAGCACCTTCCTACCCACCAATCAGGGTCGGTCATGTAGGCAGCACCTTCCTACCCACCAATCAGGGCCGGGGCATGTA
>WSYH01001056.1:103630-141302 GCA_036426205.1 Ascaphus truei | reverse complement strand
CAATGTTTTCTGTTAAATCTCTCTGCTTGAGTGTAATCTGTTTAAAGCCCCTCCCCCCTAATGTTCGTTAAATCTCTATGCCTGTTGCTGTGAGTGGAGTTTATGTAAATGTGGGGAGGGGGATGTTTGTATAACCCCACCTCTTGACTGTGATCTGTATAAAGCCCCCCCCCCCAATGTTTCTGTTAAATTCCCTGCCTGTATGCTGTGAGTGCAGTGTATGTAAATGTGGGGAGGGGGGGGACCGATGTGCATACTGTGAGGTCTAACCACCCTCACCCCCTACCCACATACCGGACCCCCCATCTGGCCATGGCCCCTCCGCTTCTGCAAAACAGACACAAAAAATGAAAAAAATCAAAGTAATGTCCCTAACCCCTTAACACCATAGTGTATTAAACGCTACAGTCATTAAGGGTTAACCTACCCTCACCCACCACCTGGGATGCCTAACATACCCTCCCACACTAACCCCCCCCAGTGGGGCCTAACCACCCTCACCCAGTACCCACAAGGGAGGCCTACCCACATACCATTGGGGAAACCCCCCCCCACCACAGTACCCACAATAAAACAACAGTGACCCACAATAAACATCATTCTATTATTAATAGTATGGTTTTGATAACCCTTCTACATTTATTTGGTATATGGGTCACCATGTGTGTGTATATACGTTAGTATATATATATATATATAATAATATATATATATATATATATATATATATATATATATATATATATATAATATATTATACTATTTATATATAACTGTAGTTGCATGATGAAGCACTGTACAAATCTGGGTGAAGGGTGGGTATCGGGCCAGTGTGGCTTAACCCTTAATACCTGCGGTTATTATTGATAAGATGTTTAAGGGGTTTAATTGATATCAGAATGTACTTGCAATGTATTGGCTTTGTTTGGCAATGTATTTTGGACAAGACAAGGATGTTGCTGGCGACGGACAATTCGTATTGATGAGGTCAGTAGACTTATTTATTTTAGTATGTTAGTTAAGTGTTTAATGATGGGCAATAATCTATTATCCATATCTGGATAATAGGATTTTGCACATTATTGTACTGTAGGTGTTGGGGGGGGGGGGAGGGGGTAGTTTGAATGTATAGGCCAGGTTATTTTTTTTACATTCAGGTTTGTTCCGTGGTTCCGCCGTGGGACCTCTGGAGACCACACGGTTTCCTGGGTATCTCACGGTACCAGGCTGGTGGTTCACGGGTGACACATGCGGGGATGAAGTGTGTGTCCCACTTCTGTGGGGCAACGCCGACCCGTAGTCTGCGGGATGAAGGTGTGGTCCCACTCTGTGGGGCACCGCGGACCCGTAGGTGCGGGGATGATGATGTGTGGTCCCAATTCGTGGGGGCACGCGGACCGTAGTGCGCACCCGTGAGTTCCCCAGACCCCCGTGGGGGGGAACCACCCGAGGCCCCACAGATGCCTGTGGGTCTGATCCGGGCTCCCAGACATCCTTGGGCCTACAGGGGGACGCAATTGTGGCCCACGGTGACCCAAGGGAACCACTGGGGGCCATGGTGTGCTGGCGGGATCCACAGCAGGCCTCCAGAACCTGTTTGAAAAGGGCTGCTTGTACCCTGTAGGTCTGTCCAGGTGCCCCGCCAGCCCACCGGGGACTCGCGTGGGGCGCATTAACCCTGTTTGTAAAATAATAAATCATGTATTTATGGGGGGGCACAGGGGTGGGTTAATGTATTAATAAATAGAATGATGTTATTGGGGGTCACTGTTGTTGTTTTATTGTGGGTACTGTGGGTGGGGGGGGGGGGGTTTCCCAACGGTAGGGGTAGGCCTCCTTGTGGGGTACTGGGTGAGGGTGGTTAGGCTCACGGGGGGGTTAGTGTGGAGGGTATGTAGGCACCCGATGTGGTGGGTGAGGGTGGTGTAACCCCTTAATGAATAGCGGTTAATAACCGCTATGGTGATTAAGGGGTTAGGGGACATTACTTTGGATGTTTTCATTTTTGTGTGTTTGCAGAGCGGAGGGGCCATGGCCAGGATGGGGGGTAACGGTATGTGGGTAGGGGGTGAGGATGGTTAGACCTCACAGTAAGCACATCGGGGCCCCCCCTCCCCACATTTACATACACTGCACTCACAGCAAACAGGCAGGGAGATTAACAGAAACATAGGGGGAGGGGCTTTAACAGATCACAGTCAAGGAGGTGGGGTTATAACCACTCCCCCTCCCACATTACATAAACTCCACTCACAGCAACACAGGCGAGAGAGATTAACAGAAACATTAGGGGGGAGGGGGGCTTAACAGATTACACTCAAGGCCGAGAGATTTAAAGAAACATTAGGGGGAGGGGGCTTTAAACAGATTACACTCAAGGCAGGAGAGATACAGGGGATTACTGTACTGTATGTTGTTTATTGCAATGCTTCAATGGTGTACAGTATAATGTTTTTTTACAATTAGATAGATGTAATCCTTGGTATTGTAAGGGTTAGCTTGGTTTTAAATTGTGTTTTTGGTTGGTACTTATATATGATTTTTGTTTACTTGATTGGTTAAAATAGTTGTCTTGTTGGGAGTTATCTGTATTTTGCTTGCAATGATATTGTTCACTTCATTTGCAGAATGTATATGGCGCATAGATTATGCATCATAAATACATGTAAATGCATGTATGGATTGGAATGTAAGGTTTTTCTTTGTCCATTTGATGATTTAGATGGTAAGATCAGTTAGGATTATTAAAGAAATTATTGTAACGTAGTGTCTTGAATGAGAAGTGTATTTGTAGTACAGTATGATTTTGATAACCCTTCTACATTATTTATATATCGGTTCATCATGTGTGTGTATCTACGGTGTATCTATGTATATATATATACACAGTGATAATAAAAAATGCACAATGGCACTAGGGATAGTGGAAGGTAATTTATTAAAAATACACAAAAACTGAGGGGATCCAACCCCACCACAGAACAGCTGTGCGCTGATGGCTAAGAAGACTACCAAGGAGAACACCTGATGGTGACTAAACCCTAAGCTGCACAGTATACAAATACAGTAAAATTTATAAAAAACATGAAGAAAAAACAAACAAATGAAAACAACCGAATCAACAAATCAACAGATATGTATAGAAACGCCATAGGGTGGGCACATGGCAAGGGGAACGGACACTCCACTGAGACAGTCAGCAGACTCGCGGTGCGCACAGGATCGGATCTCGGCACCGCGGAGATGGAAAAAAAACGCTGCGGTCTCCTGCAGGCTCCGTTCAGCTTCCAGCATACACGACAGGATGACCTGTCGTGACCTCTACGCGTTTCATACCAAGTACTTGTCAGGAGGTCACGTACAGCGTCATCCGCGCGTATATATAGGGGGCAACTGATTGAAGAGAACCAGCCCCCTCAGAGAAAACACCCTTACTTGTCTAATTGCTACACTGATGGAACACCTTGAAATAAGGATAATAGGCAACAGGGTGTTTGGCAACTCATGTGGGGGATGTGCAAGTATAAATTAATCATTGCACTCACCCTATGAAAAATACAGGAATAAGACCTCTAACAACATAAATGATATACTATGTAAACAAATCATGCTGAAACCTATATATGAATAAAAGAAAAAATGATTAAATACAAACAATAAATATAAAAACATACATAAATGTTAATGCAATAAATGTTTAATAAATTCATTTTATTAAAAACGGAAACCTTATCTTGTTTTCAGGGTGCCTTCCCCCTTTCTAAGGGGGGTTCACCAGATTTGAGAGTTTCTGGAGACGATTTATGTACATGCGCAAAGGATCATCCACACCATCACACAGCACACGAGCGCTGAATATCTGTTTTTTTACCTTCAAGATAAAGAAACTGTTTCCAGATACAATTTATTGGACTTTGGAACTCTGGTTCTCTCTCCCTGGATATTCAGTGCATAGATAAGACGTTTATTCCATACAAACTTTTATGTATTGTTTATGTGGTGTTTTTTGTATTAGGAGGTGTATACCATAGTAGAATCCTTATTCATTTTAATTGGGGTTTTTCCCTACATTACTAATATGACTGAGCATATAGATTTCACCACTAATTTTTTATCCCGGTTGGATAATAGAAATAACAGAGGTGCTTATTGGGACAAAGTTTGGGAGAATATTATCTAGAAGATGTCACGGTAGATTTACCGTCAAAGATTTTGCTCTGACTAAATTTAGAGCAGGAAACTAAAGCTTTTGGGAGCTTTGTATCATTGAGGAATACCTGAAACAAAAAGGGTTCCTAGAGGCTTAAGATTGCTTCTCAAACCCAACTTGGCAATGACAATCCAGCCTTTTAGCTATTTGGGAGGAGATCCTTGAGATAAGTTCAATAAACCTCATTAAATCCTTAGGGAGAGAGGAAAAAAGAACTACAGGAACTCTCTATTAAATTGACAAGTCAAATTGGACATTTATCGGTTTACCAACACTAGAGGGTTGCCCAAATTAGTTGAAGATATGGTGGGAAAATTGAGAAAACATGAGAAAGGTAATGATAAGGAAAATAAAAAGTTCGCTTAGAGATAAGGTTGACTATTTGGAAAATAGGCAAAAGGACTGGAAAGACAAAAAGTCAGATCAAGTTGTCAAAACAGACAGAAATGTCGTGAGCAGATTTCACAGAAATCTGTAAGTTTAGAACAATCCAAAAAAGAGGTCCAAAAAAAATAATAAAAGCCTATGTCAGCGGGTGCAATACCTAAAAAACCCAAACATTTTGAAAGAATCTCATTATGTAGAGAATATTCAAGATCTAACTAAGATCTACATAGACCAGTAAAGAAATATTATAGAGATCACTCTAATAAAGACCCTCTATCAACATAAATATAGAGAGAGGAGTCAAAGTGATAACTGGTCAATGGTAGGCAAAAATGGTAAATCCAAGGATGTAAAACATAAATATAATCATCAAAGGAAAAACCAATATGCCGTAGAGGGGACAAAAGTATTGCATTTGAATTACAGTTTCAAATAAGTTTCATCAATTAAAAGATAGAGCTGACGGTAATGAAAGTGATATAAATGAAGATATAATGATGTTTTTTTTCAGAAATCGATCAAAAACCAAGCCCAACAGACCAAGTTGGGACCTAGACAATCCCCCCTCAAAACCCCTGCAAAAAATGAATCGAAAAGGGGTTACTCAGACGAGGTAAGAGAGGAGGGAAAGCCCCCCAGCCCAAAAGAGGAATCCCTGAGCCACTGCTATAACTGGCAATGGGTTAGCGATCTTAATTCTTCATTGATTATAGAAAGAACTCTTTAAGTGCTTAAGAAGGGCTTACGTTTGCCCCTTCTAGAGGAATCAAATGAATTTGATCTCTATATTGCTCTTCAAAATATTTAAGAAAAATTACTTACAGCGGTAGTTATTAGTAGCAATAAGGCTACATCAGATCAAATTTCACAAGAGCATTATATTACAGTTGATCAGATAGGCTATTATGAAGATTAGAAGCACTACTGAAAGAGAGTGACCGGACTTTGTCAACTTGGAAGTTACACACATAGTGTTCAAACCAAATTCTGTATTTTCCCATTTGCCTAAAGAGGACACAATATTAGAATTATTTGGAAATGCGTTGAACAGGATTTCAAGATAGTTGTAAGAAAAAACAACTAGGATTATATTCCATTTAACTTGGGATGAACAAAAAAAGTATTAACACCACTAAAGTTCCATCCTGACATTGTAATTAAGGTTAGCTGATAAGGGGAGGTGGAATAGGCCTTGAATATCAGGACTATTTTAAGGAAGCTCATTGCTTTTACAGGACCCCATCTCATATGTCACATTAAAGGGGACCCACAGGAATTTTTGAGTCTCATTAAACGCATTGTATGGAGCTCTGGAACTTGGATTATTTCTAAGTTGGATATCAATATTTGTTCACGGAGACTCCCACTGTTCCAATATTTATTATATCCCCAAGATACACAAATCTCTCACTTCCCCACGTGTCCGGACGTTCCATTATTTTCCGGGATTAATTCCCTCACTTCTAATTTATCCACCTTTATTGATTTTTTTCTACAACCAATGGTCACCAGGGTATTAGTGGAGGTAATTATTAAAATACACAAAACTAAGGGGATCCAACCCCACCTCAGAACAGCTGGCAGCAGAACGGCAAGTACTACCAAGGAGAGTTTTCTGGGGAGACGCTTTAGTACTGTACATGTGCAAGGGATCATCCCCACATCACACAGCATGAGCGCTGAATATCCTGTTTTTTTCTACCATATATCACGTGGTTGACAAATCACCAAAAAATGCTACTCGCCACACAAAAAATCTACTCGCACTAGTACCAACGTGTGCTGCTTGGGCAATATCACTCGCCCGTGGGTTAAATCCACTCGCCCGGGGCGAGCAAATGTATAGGTTTGTCTAACAGCTGTATTATATATTAGAGTAATATATATATATATATATATTATATTATATATATAGTTATATTATATATGTGTATAGGGAGTTGTTATATATATACTGTATATATATATACCATATATAACTGTATATTTATATACTATATATTTATATTCTATGTATTTATATTATTTTATTTAGTTTATTAATGTGGGGCTGTCTGTGCGTGAATTTTTGTATGTGTTGGGTAGCGGGGGTGGGTGAAGGGGGTGTTTGGCCTGGTGTGGAGTTTAGGACTTGCGGGGGGGGGGGGGTTGCGGGTGCACTTAACCCTTCAGACCGTAGCAGTTAATACCGCTACGGTCGTGAAGGGGTTAAGTGCACCACTACCCCCCGCAAGCCTAAAAAACCACCGTTGGGGCTAATACCCCCTTCACCCACCCACACTACCCACATTTAAAAAAATTCACACACAGCAGCAGCACATAATAAATAAATCTAAATAAATAAATGAATATAAATAAATACATTTAAATACATTTTATTCATAGTGTAGATGTGCAGGGGTTCGGAGTGAACCGCTGTGGTTAAGTTGGGGACCCCCTGCTCCCCGAGATACAGGCCCCTTTAGGGGGTGCCGGTATCACTCTGCTTGGTGTTACAGGCGCGGGTAGGCACGGGATGTAAATGCAGAGGATACGAGTACCGGCACCTCATAAGGGGCCTTATCTCGGGGAGCAGGGGGTCCCCGGACCTGAAAACCAACGCGGTTGAGCTCCGGGACCCCTGCACATGTACCTATGAATAAAAATGTATTTGAAATGTATTTTATTTATATCATATTTATAATTATTTAGATTATTTATTTATTTTGTGCTGCTGCTGTGTGTGAGTTTTTTTTTTATTGTGGGTAGTGGGTAG
Source organism: Ascaphus truei (assembly GCA_036426205.1). Taxonomy (NCBI): domain Eukaryota; kingdom Metazoa; phylum Chordata; class Amphibia; order Anura; family Ascaphidae; genus Ascaphus; species Ascaphus truei. The sequence continues at coordinate 133,950 of WSYH01001056.1, read as the reverse complement.
TGGGTGTGGGTGTGTGGTTATTTACACGGGATCCCCCTCCCCACATTTACATACAGTACACTGCACTCAGAAACACAGGCAGGAGATTTAACCGACACATAGGGGGAGGGGGGGCTTACACGATAGTCAAAGAGGGAAGCTTAGCAGGCACAATAGGGGAGGGTTTTTTACATAGTTTACAGTCAAGGCGGGAAGTTTAAACACACAATAGGGGGGGTTTTTTTTACATAGATTAGTCAGGCAGGGAAGTTAACACACACAATAGGGGGAGGGGGTCTACACAGGTTACCGTCAAGGCAGGAGGTTTAACACACACCATTAAAAATATGTATTTAATGTATTTATGTTTATTCTGCTTAACCTTCATTGCCTTAGACGGGGGTATCAGCTATGGTAATGAGCAGCATTTCTGTATTTTAATAATATTGTGCAAGAGCAGGGGGTCCCGAGCATTAATTTCTGGCTCAGGGAACCCCCTGCTCATGTACAATATTAAAAATACAGAAATGGTGCTTCATTACCATAGCACATAGCCGCAAGGTAAAGAACGATTCTTTATTGATGTGTGTGTGTTTTATTTATACTGTAGATGTGAGAGGGTCTCCGGAATGAACCGCTGTGGTTTTAGGTCAGGGGACCCCCTGCTCCCGAGATACAGGCCCCTTTAGGGGTGCCGGTATCCCTCTGCTGGTTTACAGGCCGCGCGGTCACGTGATCGGGACCTTTAAATGCAGAGGATACCGGACCTCATAAAAGGGGGCTGTATCTCGGGTAGAGGGGTCCCGGACCTGAAACCAATGTGTGTCAGCTCGGAGACCCCCTGCACATCTACACTATGAATAAAAAATGTATTTAAATGATTTATTTATATTCATTTATTTTTTTATTATTTAGATTTATTTATTTATTTTTTGTGCTGCTGCTGTGTGTGAGTTTTTTTTTTTTATTGGGTAGCGGGGGTGGGTGAAGGGGTATTAGCCCCAACGTGGTTTTTAGGGTCTGCGGGGGGGTAGCGGTAGGGGTTAACCCCTTCATGACCATAGCGGTATTAACAGCTACGGTCGTGAGGGGTTAAGTGCACCCGACCCCCCCGCAAGTCTAAACTCACACAAGGGCAAATACCCCCTCACCCACCCCCGCCACCACATAAGCGGCACGGCGGGTTAACCCTTCATTGCCTTAGCGGCTATCAGCTAGGGTAATGAAGCAGCATTCTGTTTTAATAATATTGTGCAGGAGTCAGGGGGTCCCCTGAGCATTCATTTCTGGCTCAGGGAACCCCCTGCTCACTGTACAATATTATTAAAAATAGAGAAATGCTGCTTCGTTACCATAGCGCATAGCGCTAAGGTAAGGAACGAGTGTTTATTATATATGTGTTTTATTTATACTGTACATGTGCAGAGGGTCTCCGGAGCAGAAATGTTTGGGTTTAGGACCCCTTGCACATGTACACTATGAATAAAAATTTATTTTAAATAATTTTTAATATGCCGATGTTTGCGCAGAGAGAGCAGCGGGTTCTCTCTGCTGCAACACATCTCACCAGGGGACGGCCTATAGTATCATTGATGTGGCATATACAGAGATGTATGTGTATGTTAGGGGTTATAGGGGTTGTTGTTATACAGTATATACGTGTATATATACGTATATACTGCATTACAATTCATGAATTTCTTGGCTTCAAAGACAACAGTTCGCAAACGGCATGCGTTTTTACAACCGCATTGCAGTATTGCAGCCAGAGGAATAAAAGCTTAAATCACGGCGCGATATAAGGCTATATACCCTGGGAGAAAACGACACAAAACCGCAGATAACGGGATACTCCGAAATGCGCGAGCTAGCCAAGTAAGAATAAAGGTGGTCGGTTAGTATCTAGCTACACTAGGATCCCTCCCATGTGGAGGCACTGTATAAGATAGACAAGCTCACCCCAGGTCCCAGCAGCTGAGCTTAGGCTTTCTGTGAACAAAAGGTAAAGACAGCATGCGTAGTTCCCTTGGTTATGGGGAAAGGGGATACAAGTGTTCTGCATATCATCCACAAGTCCCCACACCTGCTTTGTGTACCCGATAGCTACATTTCATAAGTAGAGATGGGCGAACCTTTGAACCCGAAGGCAGATTTGGCACTAAAAAATCCATCTGGGTACAAAAAAATCAGATCCGTTCATCTGATTTCACCTGAAATCTTATTTTGAGTGAGAGACCGAGAGATGAATTTTTTAATTAGTCTCAAGTTCTATATATATCCCCTCAAACCTCCATCCAAAAACATAGAGAGAGATTGTCATAGGAGACCAGGCATTTACACCTTTATACCGGGATATATCACTGAGCCAACCAAATAGTAAAACAAATTGTCATTAATTCCAAAACAAACAGACGTCCACCACAGTGGATTACAAAATAAAAGAGGAAAAACACATTTTCTGGGGTTCTGGGCGGCAAAACTAGCCTTTCCTGGTGAAAAAGTCCATAAAACAAAGTCTTTAGGTGACGGGGATTGCACGAATGTCCTGGAACTCAACATCGGCATGAAGTCATGACGACACTGCTGTATCTGTGTAAGGGTTTGGGAGTACGCGCCCCCTCGGCGTGCTCCCACTCACCTGCAGCTCGCGGGTCCTCCCGCGGCATGCAGGCAGCGCCCTTACCGAACGCCATCGCAGCTCCACGTGGGCTCTGCGCGCACGCCAATGCTCTTCTCTTACTGTTGGGCCGACGGGTATGCCCGGTCAAGCGCGCAAGCGCCAGCTACAAGGAGGCGCTGGCCACAAGGAGCCGCACCAACCTTTAAGGCACAGCACCTCAAACTATGTCGCAATCAAATGCAGTCTACTACTGGGCTTTATGGCTCCTCCCCTGGGACTCATGCTGGACCTATCCTCGCCGTCCAGCTCTGGCCCTTCCACACACCCCCCACTTGCTGTGCTGTATTGGACCCTCTCTCCTATACTGTATATACCCTACACAGTGTACCTGGACTCGTTGGCTGAGCATGAACCAGTTTTTCCTCATCACTCTGCCTCCCTAGTCCCGTCTGTGTCCTGTCTTGTTTTGCAGTCTTCCGGCTCACCCCCCGAACGGCTTCCGCTACGACTACCCGCCTCTGGCATCCCGAATCGGCCAGAACGGCAAACGACTCCTCCCGCACCTCTGGAGTCTATCACCCGGCCAAACGCGTAGTACGATTATGTCCTTCTCTTTCTAACCCCGGACTTGGCAAACAGCACCCGACAATACCGTACCTTCCTCCTGCCGATCCCGGAGTCCAGACCACTCTACTCTCAAGACTTGCCCTCGTGGCTGTGGGTGGCCGTTATAAGCTATCCCCACTGCAACCGCCGGTCCCGTCTCGTTTGTGTGAGCAGCGTCCGACATTATGCTTCACCCTACAATCATGGACCCCGCTGAGGTGGAGCGTACTTTAAATGCCCATACAAATCTCTTCACCCAGGCTAGAGACTTATCTTGGCAAAATCTGATAGGCGAATGGATACGTTACAGCAGAGACCCTTCACATCCCGCCTTCCCGTTCCAAGTTCCACGAGCCCCTCGTGGGGCTCTCAGTCAGAACCTTACCCACTTGGCTTCCACAGCTCCCTCGCAAGCGCCTTTCCAGACCCTTCGTTTTACTTTGGAACCTCGTTATTCGGCTTCTACTTCACCACTAGGTCGGGGCATCCCCAAGGACCCTGTAGGGGCTTCCTTAACACAATTGCCTCATCCAATTTCAGATCTCTCCGCCCTCTCGTTGTTCTTCTGTCTCCAGGGTCGGTCCTATATCGTTTCTTCTCATCGACAAGCGTCGGCATGGGCTTTCTCCCATGTGAACAACACAGGTCCTCTCACAGCAGGAACATCGATCTCTTCGTCGAGGCAGTCCGAAGACGTCCTTTCCACCCCTGCACGGCAAATGAACCGCAGCTTCTTCTCTTCAAGTCACATAACCTAGACCGCATCGTACAATCCGTCGCCCTGGTCACGCTGGTTGGAGTTCCGCACAATTGCTGATGAACGGATTGGAAACTAATGAAACGCACTATCCTTCAGCGTTTCTGGCCACACGGTCTCGAGAATCTTCTAAGGATGAGCTCGCCACGCGATTTCTTTTTACCCCTTTCTCTTTACCAGGCCCACTGCCCTCTTTCCCCCTTCTTCTTCCCCCCTCCTTCCCCCCTTTTTTGTCCCCCGTCTCAACTTTTCTCTTTTCCTGTCCTCTTTCTCCTTTTTTCCCCCCCCCTCTCCCCCTCCCCCCTCTATCTTTACCCTCTTGCCCAATCCCCATTCCCAACCTTCCCTTCCCCTTCCCCCCTTGGCGAATCCGTTTTTCCCCCCACCCACCCTGCAACTAGAGGGATTCTGAGACCCCTCACGGTTGTTTGCGTTAAGGGACACCAGCGTCTGCCAGAGCGGAGAACTGAACATTCTCATTACGCAAGGGCGTGTCAAGGGCCTCTTGCCCACTGATTTTATGCGCTCTTAAACACCCCTTCCGCCGCCGGGGGACGCGACACAGACCCCAACCACCCCCCCGTATCCCCTCCCCCTCCCTCTATGCCTACGTCTGGGACGCGCTAATAACAGCTGTATGTGCATCGACGAAACCCAGACGTACAGGGAGGGCACATGACGGTCCCCTGCATCGTACTGTGGCAATTCTGGTCACATTAGTACCACCAGTAGTCCACCACAAGCCCCCCGGAGGAAACTGCCAACTCCCAATGGAAATCGCGAGAGCTTTAGTTGGGAATACTGACACTTTTCCCATAATAAAGGACGTCTTTCCCACCAGAATAATGTTGCCAATAAAACTGTATGGAGAGGATTCACAATCAAGCAGGCGCAAGTTCATGACTCGCGTTCCGCAGGCAATTCTCATCGACGAGGACTTCTCTGCTCCAGAAAGAACAAATATTCCCTTTTATCAGTAAGAAGCACGCCAGTAGGTCTGGACGGACATTGACGGGTCGACCCTCGACAGCCTCCCGGCATTCATTCACGCCCTCAACAGACGGTGCCTCTGCTACTGCAAGTGAATTTCAATAGTTTACGACGATCATTATCCCCGTCCGATTGTTCTCCTCACTCCCCTGTGCGAGCTGAATTTGGGTTTCCTTGGCTTCAACTCCACATAATCCTCGATCGACTGGACGGATCAGAACCGACCATCCAGTGGCCCGGTGCGCCTCTTTGAAAAGGACATGTACCAGGAGTATCAAGACAGTTGGGGGGTCTGCTATAATCCTGCAAGAGGAGCGGGGGAATCCCTACCTATATGGGTATGGCTGACTATGTTCCTCCCCCGTGATTGTGTTCGCACGAACCAGCACATTCCGACGGTTCTAACCTCCCGAACACTACCCTTTTGACTGTCCATATTGGACCCCTAACCCGGGCTTGCCCCCGGCGGACCTTGCCTGTATTGCTGTGAGTGCAGTGTATGTAAATGTGGGGAGGGGGGGGACCCGATGTGCATACTGTGAGGTCTAACCACCCTCACCCCCTACCCACATACCGTTACCCCCCCATCCTGGCCATGGCCCCTCCGCTTCTGCAAAACAGACACAAAAATGAAAAAAATCCAAAGTAATGTCCCCTAACCCCTTAATCACCATAGTGGTTATTAACCGCTACAGTCATTAAGGGGTTAACCTACCCTCACCCACCACCTGGGATGCCTACATACCCTCCCACACTAACCCCCCCCAGTGGGGCCTAACCACCCTCACCCAGTACCCACAAGGGAGGCCTACCCACATACCATTGGGGAAACCCCCCCCCACCCACAGTACCCACAATAAAAACAACAGTGACCCACAATAAACATCATTCTATTTATTAATAGTATGGTTTTGATAACCCTTCTACATTTATTTGTATATTGGTTCACCATGTGTGTGTATATACTGTATATATATATATATATATATATATATATATATATATATATATATATATATATATGATAGTATAATATATATATAATATAATATATATATATAATACTGTAGTTGCATGATGAAGCCACTGTACAAATTCAGGGGTGAAGGGTGGGTATCGGGCCAGTGTGGCTTAACCCCTTAATTACTTTGCGGTTATTATCTGATAAGATGTTTAGGGGTTTTAATTGATATCAGAATGTAATGCAATGTATTGGCTTTGTTGGCAATGTATTTTGTGGACAAGACAAGGATGTGTGGCGACGGACACTTGTATTGATGAGGTCAGTAGACTATTTATTTGAGTATGTTAGTTAAGTGTTTAATGATGGGCAAAATCTATTATCCATATCTGGATAATAGTTATTTTGCAATTAGTTGTACTGAGTGGTGGGGGGGGAGGGAGGTGTATGTATTGAATGTATAGGCCAGGTTTATTTTTTTTACATTCAGGGTTTGTTCCGTGGTTCCGCGTGGGACCTCTGGAGACCACACGGTTTCCTCGGGTATCTCACGGTACCAGGCTGGTGGTTCCACGGGTGACACATGCGGGGATGAAGCTGTGTGGTCCCACTTCTGTGGGGGCACCGCCGACCCGTAGTCTGCGGGGATGAAGCTGTGTGGTCCCACTTCTGTGGGGGCACCGCGGACCCGTAGGTGCGGGGATGATGATGTGTGGTCCCAATTCTGTGGGGGCACCGCGGACCCGTAGTGAGCACCCGTGAGTTCCCCAGACCCCCGTGGGAACCACCCGAGGCCCCACAGATGCCTGTGGGTCTGATCCCGGGCTCCCAGACATCCTTGGGCCTACCGTGGGGACGCAATTGTGGCCCACGGTGACCCAAGGAGACCACCTGGGGGCCATGGTGCTGGCGGGATCCACCAGCAGGCCTCCAGAACCTGTTTGAAAAGGGCTGCTTGTACCCTGTAGGTCTGTCCAGGTGCCCCGCCAGCCCACCGGGGACTCGCGTGGGGCTGCATTATGAACCCTGTTTGTAAAATAATAAATCATGTATTTATGGGGGGGCACAGGGGGTGGGTAATGTATTTAATAAATAGAATGATGTTTATTGTGGGTCACTGTTGTTTTTATTGTGGGTACTGTGGGGGGGGGGGGGGGTTTCCCCAACGGTATGTGGGTAGGCCTCCCTTGTGGGTACTGGGTGAGGGTGGTTAGGCCTCACGGGGGGGTTAGTGTGGGAGGGTATGTAGGCATCCCGAGTGGTGGGTGAGGGTGGGTTAACCCCTTAATGACTGTAGCGGTTAATAACCGCTATGGTGATTAAGGGGTTAGGGGACATTACTTTGGATGTTTTCATTTTTGTGTCTGTTTTGCAGAAGCGGAGGGGCCATGGCCAGGATGGGGGGGGTAACGGTATGTGGGTAGGGGGTGAGGATGGTTAGACCATACAAAAGACATCCTCACTGCCACCTCACATACGGCAGCACTACATGCTGAGATTTAACAGAAACATTAGGGGGAGGGGGCTTTATCAGATCACAGTCAAGGAGTGGGTTTATAACCACTCCACCTCCCCCACATTTACATAAACTCACTCACAGCAACACAGGCAGAGAGATTTAACAGAAACATTGGGGGGAGGGGCTTTACACACTTCTTTAACAGAAACATTAGGGGGAGGGGGCTTTAAACAGATTACACTCAAGGCAGGGAGATACAGGGGATGTACTGTACTGTATGTTGTTTATTGCAATGCTTCAATGTGTGTACAGTATAATGTTTTTTTACAATTAGATAGATGTAATCCTTGGTATTGTAAGGGTTAGCTTTGGTTTTAAATTGTGTTTTCTGGTTGGTACTTATATATTGATTTTTGTTTACTTGATTGGTTAAAATAGTTGTCTTGTTGGGAGTTATCTGTATTTTGCTTGCAATGATATTGTTCACATTCATTTGCAGAATGTATATGGCGCATAGATTTTATGCATCATAAATACAATGTAAATGCAATGTATGGATTGGAATGTAAGGTTTTTCTTTGTCATTTGATGATTTAGATTGTAAGATCAGTTAGGATTATTAAAGGAAATTCATTGTAACGTAGTGTGTCTGAATGGAGAAGTGTTATTTGTAGTACAGTATGATTTTGATAACCCTTCTACATTTATTTATATATCGGTTCATCATGTGTGTGTATCTACTGTGTATCTACTGTATATATATATACACAGTGATAATAAAAAATGCACAAATGCGCACTAGGGATTAGTGGAAGGTAATTTATTAAAAATACACAAAAACTGAGGGGATCCAACCCCACCACAGAACAGCTGTGCAGCTGGATGGCTAAGTACTACCAAGGAGAACACCTGATGGTGACTAAACCCTAAGCTGCACAGTATACAAATACAGTAAAATTTATATAAAAAACATGAAAGAAAAAAACAAACATGAAAACAACCGAATCAACAAATCAACAGATATGTATAGAAACCGCCATAGGGTTGGGCACTGGCAAGGGGAAACGGACACTCACACTGAGACAGTCAGCAGACTCGCGGTGTCTGCACAGGATCCGGATCTCGGCACCGCGGAGATGGAAAAAAACGCTGCTGTCTCCTGCAGGCTCCGTCTCAGCTTACCAGCATACACGCACAGGATGACCTGTCGTGACCTCTACGCGTTTCATACCAAGTACTTCGTCAGGAGGTCACGTACAGCGTCATCCGCGCGTATATATAGGCGGCAACTGATTGAAGAAACCAGCCCCCTCAGAGAAACACCCTTACTTTGTCTAATTGCTACACTGATGGAAACACCTTGAAATAAGGATACTAGGCAACAGGGTGTTTGGCAACTCATGTGGGGGATGTGTGCAAGTATAAATTAATCATTGCACTCACCCCTATGAAAAAATACAGGAATAAGACCTCTAACAACATAAATGATATACTATGTAAACAAATCATGCTGAAACCTATATATGAATAAAAGAAAAAATGATTAAATACAAACAAATAAATATAAAAACATACATAAATGTTAATGCAAATAAATGTTAATAAATTCATTTTATTAAAAACGGAATACCTTATCTTGTTTTTCAGGGTGCCTTCCCCCCTTTCTAAGGGGGGTTCACCTAGATTTGAGAGTTTCTGGGGAGACGATTTATGTACATGCTGCAAAGGATCATCCACACCATCACACAGCACGAGCGCTGAATATCCTGTTTTTTCTACCTTCAAGATAAAGAACTGTTTCCAGATACAATTTATTGGACTTTGGACTCTGGTTCTCTCTCCCTTGGATATTCAGCTGCATAGATAAGACTGTTTATTCCATACTAAACTTTTATGTATATGTTTATGTGTGTTTTTTGTATTAAGGAGGCTGTTATACCATAGTAGAATCCTTATTCATTTTAATTGGGGTTTTTTCCCTACATTTACTAATATGACTGAGCTATTAGATTTCACCACTAATTTTTTATCCCGGTTGGATAATAGAAATAACAGAGGTGCTTTATTGGGACAAATGTTTTGTGAGAATATTAATCTAGAAGATGTCACGGTAGATTTACCGTCAAAGATTTTTGCTCTGACTAAATTATTAGAGCAGGAAACTAAAGCTTTTTGGGAGCTTGTATCATTTGAGGAATACCTGAAACAAAAAAGGGTTCCTAGAGGCTTAAGATTGCTTCTCAAACCCACCTATGGCAATGACAATCCAGCCTTTCTAGCTATTTGGGAGGAGATCCTTGAGATAAGTTCAATAAACCTCATTAAACTCCTTATGGGAGAGAGGAAAAAAGAACTACAGGAACTCTCTATTAAAATTGACAAAGTCAAATTGGACATTATCGGTTTACCAACACTAGAAGGGTTGCCCAAATTAGTTGAAGATATGGTGGGAAAATTGAGAAAACATGAGAAAGGCATAATGATAAGGAAAAATAAAAAGTTCCTTAGAGATAAGGTTGACTATTTGGAAAATAGGCAAAAGGACTGGAAAGACAAAAAGTCAGATCAAGTTGTCAAAACAGACAGAAATGTCTGTGAGCAGATTTCACAGAAATCTGTAAGTTTAGAACAATCCAAAAAAGAGGTCCAAAAAAATAATAAAAAGCCTATGTCAGCGGGTGCAATACCTAAAAAACCCAAACATTTGAAGAAATCTCATTATGTAGAGAATATTCAAAGATCTAACTAAGATCTACATAGACCAGTAAATGAAAATATTAATAGAGATCACTCTAATAATAGACCCTCTAATCAACATAAATATAGAGAGAGGAGTCAAAGTGATAACTGGTCAATGGTAGGCAAAAATGGTAAATCCAAGGATGTAAAACATAAATATAATCATCAAAGGAAAAACCAATATGCCAGTAGAGGGGACAAAAGTATTGCATTTGAATTACCAGTTTCAAATAAGTTTCATCAATTAAAAGATAGAGCTGACGGTAATGAAAGTGATATAAATGAAGATAATAATGATTGTTTTTTTCAGAAATCGATCAAAAACAAGCCCAACAGACCAAGTTGGGACCTAGACAATCCCCCCTCAAAACCCCTGCAAAAAATGAATCGAAAAAGGGGTTACTCAGACGAGGTAAGAGAGGAGGGAGAAAGCCCGCCCACAAAGAGGGGATCCCTGAGCCACTGACATTAACTGGCAATGGGATCTTTAACTTATCTTCATTGATTATAGATAAAGACCTCTTTCAAGTGCTTAAGAAGGGCTTTACGTTTGCCCCTTCTAGAGAATCAAATGAATTTGATCTCTATATTGATCTTCAAAAATATTTAAGAAAAATTACTTTACAGCGTCATTATAGTAGCAATAAGGCTACATCAGATCAAATTTCTCACAATGAGGCATTTGATATTACAGTTGATCAGATGGCTATTATTGAAGATCTAGAAGCACTACTGAAAGAGAGTGACCGTGACTTTGTCAACTTTGGAAGTTACACACATACTGGTTTCAAACCAAATTCTGTATTTTTCCCATTTGCCTAAAGAGGACACAATATAGAATTATTTGGAAAACTGGTTGAACAGGATTTCAGAGATATGTGTAAGAAAAAACAACTAGGATTATATTCCAATTTAACTTGGGATGAACAAAAAAGTATTAAACAACTAAAGTCCAATCCTGACATTGTATTAAGGTCAGCTGATAAGGGAGGTGGAATAGGCCTCTTGAATACTGAGGACTATTTTAAGGAAGCTCATTGCCTTTTACAGGACCCCATCTCATATGTCACATTAAAGAGGGACCCCACAAAGGAATTTTTGAGTCTCATTAAAACGCATTTGTATGGAGCTCTGGAACTTGGTATTATTTCTAAGTTGGAGTATCAATATTTGTTCACGGAGACTCCCACTGTTCCAATATTTTATTATATCCCCAAGATACACAAATCTCTCACTTCCCCACCCGGACGTCCCATTATTTCCGGGATTAATTCCCTCACTTCTAATTTATCCACCTTTATTGATTTTTTTCTACAACCAATGGTCACCAGGGATTAGTGGAAGGTAATTTATTAAAAATACACAAAAACTAAGGGGATCCAACCCCACCTCAGAACAGCTGTGCAGCAGAACGGCTAAGTACTACCAAGGAGAGTTTCTGGGGAGACGCTTTATGTACTGTACATGCTGCAAAGGGATCATCCCCACCATCACACAGCATGAGCGCTGAATATCCTGTTTTTTCTACCATATATACACAGTGGTTGACAAATCACCAAAAAATCTACTCGCCACACAAAAAAATCTACTCGCCACCTAGTACCAAACGTGTGCTGNNCTTGGGCCAATATTCACTCGCCCGTGGGTAAATCCACTCGCCGGGGCGCAAATGTATAGGTTGTCTAACACTGTATATATATATACGTATATTATATATTAATAGATATATATATTTATATATATATGAATTATATGTGTATAGGGATTGTTATTTATATTCTGTATATATATATACCATATATATACTGTATATATATACATAATTTATTTTATATTCATGTATTTATTTTTTATTAGATTTATTTTAATTGTGGGCTCTGTGCGTGAATTTTTTTTATGTGGGTAGCGGGGGTGGTGAAGGGGTGTTTTGGCCTTGGGTGAGTTTAGGACTTGCGGGGGGGGGGGGGTTGCGGGTGCCTTAACCCTTCACGACCGTAGCAGTTAATACCGCTACGGTCGTGAAGGGTTAAGTGCACCCACTACCCCCCGCAAGCCCTAAACAACCACCGTTGGGGCTAATCCCCCCTTCACCCACCCAACATACCCACATTTAAAAAAATTCACACACAGCAGCAGCACATTAATAAATAAATCTAAATATAAATGAATATAAATAAAACATTTAAAATACATTTTATTCATAGTGTAGATGTGCAGGGGGTCTCCGGAGCTGAACCGCTGTGGTTTAAGTCTGGGGACCCCCTGCTCCCGAGATACAGGCCCCTTTAGGGGGTGCCGGTATCCCTCTGCTTGGTTTACGGCCGCGGGTCACGTGATCGGATCTTAATGCAAGGGATACCGGCACCTCATAAAGGGGCTGTATCTCGGGGAGCAGGGGGTCCCCGGACCTGAAACCAACGCGGTTGAGCTCCGGAGACCCCTGCACATGTACACTATGGAATAAAAATGTATTTTAAATGTATTTTTATATTCATTTATTTATTAATTTATTTAGATTTATTTATTTATTTTTTGTGCTGCTGCTGTGTGTGAGTTTTTTTTTTATTGTGGGTAGTGGGTAGTGGGTGTGGGTGTGGTTATTTACACGGGATCCCCCTCCCCACATTTACATACAGTACACTGCACTCAGAAACACAGGCAGGGAGATTTAACGACACCAATAGGGGAGGGGGCTTACACAGATTAGTCAGCAGGGAAGCTTAGCAGGCACAATAGGGGAGGGTTTTTTCATAGTTTACAGTCAAGGCAGGGAAGTTTAACCACACAATAGGGGGAGGTTTTTTTTACATAGATTAGTCAAGGCAGGGAAGTTTAACACACACAATAGGGGGAGGGGGTCTTACACAGGTTCAGTCAAGGCAGGAGGTTTAAACACACCATTAAAAATATGTATTTAATGTATTTATTGTTATTCTGCCTTAACCCTTCTTGCCTTAAGCGGCTATCAGCTATGGTAATGAGCAGCATTTCTGTATTTTTAATAATATTGTGCAAGAGCAGGGGGTCCCTGAGCATTAATTTCTGGCTCAGGGAACCCCTGCTCACTGTACAATATTATTAAAAATACAGAAATGGTGCTTCATTACCATAGCACTAGCCCAAAGGTAAAAGAACGATTCTTTATTGATGTGTGTGTGTTTTATTTATACTGTAGATGTGCAGAGGGTCTCCGAGCTGAACCGCGTGTGTTTTAGGTCAGGGGACCCCCCTCCCCGAGATACAGGCCCCTTTAGGGGTGCCGGTATCCTCTGCTTGGTTTACACCGCGGTCACGTGATCGGGACCTTTAAAATGCAGAGGGATACCGGCACCTCATAAAGGGGGCTGTATCTCGGGGAGAGGGGGCCCCGGACCTGAAACCAATGTGGTTCAGCTCCGGAGACCCCTGCCACATCTACCTAGAATAAAAATGTATTTTAAATGTATTATTTATATTCATTTATTTTTTTTATTTATTTAGATTTATTTATTTATTTTTTGTGCTGCTGCTGTGTGTGAGTTTTTTTTTATTGTGGGTAGCGGGGGGGGTGAAGGGTATTAGCCCCAACGATGGTTTTTAGGGCTTGCGGGGGGGTAGCGTAGGGGTTAACCCCTTCATGAGACCATAGCGGTATTAACAGCATCTACGGTGTGAAGGGTTAAGTGCACACCGCACCCCCCGCAAGTCCTAAACTCTCACACCAAGGGCCAATACCCCCCTTCACCACCCCCGCCACCCACAATAAAGCGGCCACGGCGGGTTAACCCTTCATTGCCTTAGCGGCTATCGCTAGGGTAATGAAGCAGCATTTCTGTATTTAAAATATTGTGCGACAGGGGGTCCCCCTGACATTCATTTCTGCTCAGGGAACCCCCTGCTCACTTGACAATATTATTAAAAATAGAAAAGTGCTGCTTCGTACCATAGCGCATAGCGCTCTAAGGTAAGGAACGAGTGTTTATTTATATATGTGTTTTTATTTATACTGTACATGTGCAGAGGGTCTCCGGAGCAGAAATGTTTGGTGTTTAGGACCCCTGCACTTTACACTATGAATAAAAATTTATTTTAAATATTTTTAATATGCCGATGTTTGCGCAAGATAGCAGCGGTTCTCTCTCTGCTGCAACACATCTCACCAGGGACGGCCTATAGTATCATTGATGGCATATACAGTACTGTATGTGTATGTTTAGGGGTTATAGGGTTGTTGTTATACAGTATATACTGTATATATACAGTATATACTGCATTACTCAATTCATGATTTCTTGGCTTCAAAACAGACCACAGTTTCGCAACGTCCCCATGGCGTTTTTTACAACCGCATTGCAGTATTGCAGCCAGCCGAGCGGGAATAAAATCGCTTAAATCACCGGCGCGATATAAGGCTATATACCCTTGGAGAAAACGACACAAAACCGCAGATAACGGGATACTCCGAAATTCGCGGAGCTAGCCAAGTAAGAATAAAGTTGGTCGGTAGTAGTATCTAGCTACACTAGGATCCCTCCCATGTGGAGGCACTGTATAAGATAGACAAGCTCACCCCCAGGCTCCCAGCAGCTGATGCTTAGGCTTTCTGTTAACACAGGTAAAGACAGCATGCGTAGTTCCCTTGGTTATGGGAAAGGGGACTACAAGTGTATCTGCATATCACCACAAGTCCCCACACCACTGCTTGTGTCCCGATAGCTACATTTCATAAGTAGAGATGGGCGAACCTTTGAACCCGAAGGCAGATTGGCCACTAAAAAAAAATCCATCTTGTACAAAAATCAATCCGTTCATCTGATTTCACCGGAAATCTTTATTTTGATGAGAGACCGAGAGATGAATATTTGTTAATTAGTCTCAAGTTCTATATATATCCCCTCAAACCTCCATCCAAATAACATAGAGAATGAACGGGTAAGAACGATGTTGAAATTTCATAGGAGAACCAGGCATTTACATACACCTTTATATACCGGATCATATCACTGAGCAAAACCAAATATAAACAAATTGTCATTAATTCCAAACAACAGACGTCCACACATTGGATTACAAAATAAAAGAGAAAAACACATTTCTGGGGTCTGGGCGGCAAAACTACTTTCCTTGGTGAAAAATCCATAAAACAAAGTCTTTAGGTTGACGGGACTTTGCACGAAATGTCCTGGAACTCAAATCGGCATGAAGTTCATGTACGACACTGCTGTATCTGTGAAGGTTTGGGAGTCACGCCGCCTCGGCGTGCTTCCCACTCACCTCACTCCTCGCCGGTCCTCCCGCGCATGCAGGCAGCTCTCTCCGAAACGCCATCGCAGCTCCACGTGGGCTCCGCTCGCGCACGCCAATGCTCTTCTTCTACTGTTGGGGTCGACGGGTATGCCCGTCAACGCGCCCGCAAGCGCAGCACAAGGATGCGCTGCCACACGGAGCCGCACCAACCTCTTAAGGCACAGCACCTCAAACTATTGCTGCAATCAAATGCAGTCTTACTACTGGCTTTATGGCTCCTCCCCTGGGACTCATGCTGGACCTATCCCTGGCCGTAGGCCTGGCCCTTCCACACCACCCCCCACCTTGCTGTGCTGCTATTGGACCCTCTCTCCTATCTGTATAATACCCTACAGTGTCACGGACTCGTTGGCTGAGCATAGAACCAGTTGTTCTCATCACTCTCTGCCTCCCTAGTCCGGTCTTGTCCTGTCTTGTTTTGCAGTCTTCCTCCTGTACCGAACCGGCTTCCCGCTACGACTACCCGCACCCTGGCATCCCGACTCGGCATACGCACACGACTCTCCCACCTCTGGCATCCCAACGCCGGCAAACGGTAACATTATGTCCTTCTCTCTAACCCCGGACTTGGCAACAGCACCGTACCATCCGTACCTCTCCGCCCCGATCCGGACTCCCAGACCACTCTACTCTCAAGACTTGCCCTCGTGGCTGTGGGTGGCGTTATAAGCTATCCCACTCAGCAACGCGGTCCCGTCTCGTTTGTGTGAGCACGTCCTACATATTCTCATCCCTACAATCATGGACCCCCGCTGAGGTGGAGCGTACTTTAAATGCCCATACAAATCTCTTCTACCAGCTAGAGACTTATCTTGAACAACTGATAGGCGAATGGATACGTTACATCAGAGCCCTTCATTCCCTTACCGTTCAATTCCGAGCTCTCAGTCAGGAACCTTCAACCGCTGGCTTCCACGCTCCGCAAGCGCCTTTCCAGCACCTCGTTGCTTTGGAACCTCGTATTCCGGCTTCTACCTTCCCACTATGCTGGGGATCCCCAGATGTAGGTCTTCCTTACCAATGCCTCATCCATTTCGACTCTCCGCCCTCATCGTTTTGTCTCTTCTGTCTCCAGGGTCGGCTATATCGTTGCTCGTCTCATCGACGAAGCGCTGGCATGGGCTTCTCCCATCTGGGAACAACAAGTCCTCTCACACAGGACATCGATCTCTTCGTCGAGGATTCCGAAGATGTCTTCGACACCCCTGCAACGGCAATGAACCGCACTTCTCTCTTCATCACATAACCCAGAGATCGACCCCGTCGCCCGGTAACGCTGTGGAGTTCCGCACAATTGCTGCTGAACGGGATGGAATAATGAAGCACTATCTTCAGCGTTTTGGCAAGGTCTCTCGAATCTCTAAGATGAGCTCGCACGCGGGACGTCCCCTGACCTAAGAATTTGATCGGTCTGTGCGTAAGTGCCACGCGTCTGCAGGAGCGGAGAACTGAACATTCCATTACCGTCAAGGGGTTTCAATGCCTCTTGCTCCATCGTTTATGCTCTTACACCCCTTCGGGACGCGCCAGAACCAATCAGTTGGGAGGTAACAAGCTGTCTGCTGCTGATAAACAACGTCAGCGCAATGCCGGTCTCTGCATGTAACTGTGGCAATTCCGGTCACATAGCCTCCCCAGAGTCCCCACAAGCCGGGAAACGCAACTCCCAATGAAATCCCGGAGAGTTTTCGTTGGGAATACTGACACTTTCTCCCATCATCAAGGACTGTCCTTCCCACCAGAATAATGTTGCCATAACACTGTCTGGAGAGGTTTCAACACTCAGCACGGTCGTTTCATTGACTCCGGTTCCCCGCAGGCAATTTCATTCATCGATGAGACTTTGCTAGAAGGAACAATATTCCTTTTATCAGTAAGAAGACGCCAGTATGGTCTGGAGGCCATTGACGGTCGACCTCTACAGCCGGCATTCATCAACGCTACAGACGTGCCTCTGCTACTGCAGTGCATCAACGTTCTTACTGAGATCATTACCTCCTCGATTTGTTCTCCTCACTCCCTCTGTGGAGCTGATTTTGGGTCTTCCTTGGCTTCAACTCCATAATCCTCGCATCGACTGGACGATCAGGAACCATCCAGTGGGGTGCTCCTTGTGCCAAAATGTACCAGATTCTCCCAGAAGATTGGTGGGTTTGTCTACCCTCCAGAGAAGTTGACTCCCTACCTTCTGTGATTGGGAATTCCCGTGATGTGTTCGACAAAGCACATTCCGAGGTTCTACTCCGCACCATCCTTTTGACTGCCTATTGACCTACACCCGGGGCACCTCTTCCCAGAGGACGTCCTATCCTCTCCTCTCCAGAGACTAAAGCCATGAACACTTACATTGCGGAGAATTTAGAGAGGGTTTCATCCGAAAGTCTTCCTCTCCAGTCGGAGCAGGCTTCTTTTTCGTCAAAAAGAAGGACGGTTCTCTGTGTCCATGCATAGACTACGGGGTTGAATAACATCACACGACAAGAACCCCGCTACCCACTGCCCTTGATAACCGGAACTCTTCGACCGTCCTTCAGGGAGCAGACTACTTTTCTAAATGTTGATTTAAGAGGTGCCTACAATTTATAAGGATACGTGAGGGGATGAGTGGAAGACTGCTTTTAAAGACCCATGGACGGCCACTATGAATACTGGTCATGCGCGGTTCGGTCTGTGCAATGCACCAGCAGTTTTCTCAGGATTTCGTGCAATAGAATTTTTCGGGACATTCTAACAAATTTCTTATCGTCTACTCTATAGATGACATCCTAATCTTTTCTAATCCCCTCAGAACACATCAAACACGTTCAACATGTGCTGTTACGCCTCCGGGAGAACCATCTCTTTGCGAAATGGAGAAATGTCAGTTCCATCTCAAGTCTGTGGCATTTTTGGCGATACGTTATCTCTGACTCTGGATTCAATATGGATCCAGAAAAACTTAAGGCTATTTTGGACTGGCCCCGTCCGACCACTCTCAACGCCGGGTCCACGCTTTCAGGTTTGCAAACTATTATCGACGTTTTCATTCGCAATTTTTCTTCTATGGTATCTCCCATAACTGCTCTCACGAAGAAGGGTGCAGACGCTTCATCATGGTCTGAGCCGCATAAGCATTTAATCTTCTGAAGAAGGCTTTGTGTCTGCCCCTTCCTCACCCCCACCCAACCCCGAAACTTCCATTACCTTGGGAGGAGATGCCTCTGACATCGGGGCGGGGCGGTCTATCCCAAAGGATCTCTCCCTTAGCCAGACTACAACCATGTGCTTTCTTCTCGAAGAAATTCTCGTCCGCAGACGGAATAACGATGTCAGAACGCGGGAGCTTTTGGCTATCAAGTTGGTCATTTAGAAGAGTGGAGACACTTCTTCTAGAGGTACGGAAGGGGAGGGGTTTTTACATAGATTACAGTCAAGGCAGGGAAGTTTAACACACACAATAGGGGGAGGTTTTTTTTACATAGATTAGTCAAGGCAGGGAAGTTTAACACACACAATAGGGGGAGGGGGTCTTACACAGTTACAGTCAAGGCAGGGAGGTTTAACGGAGGAAGGACTCCGGACAAGAAAGAAGACCAGGGCGTGCAGCAGATGGGAAAGAAGACCCGCCAAGACCGGAAGAAGAAGATAGAAGAAAGAAGAATACAGATGAAGATTAAAGATGATTACAAAAGAAGACCCGTTGGATTGATTTGATTTTTTAGTTCAGTTTATTAATTAGGTTTTTATTTATGGGTTCTGTTCGTGGATTGGTTCGTGAGTTAAGGGCGCACACGGCAAATGGGCGTCGGGGGGGCAAGTATGGTAAGTGAATTAAAGAAATGTTATTTGATTTAACTTGTTAAGTTTTTAAAAGCTTTTTTAACATGTGTATATTTTTTTTGTGGTAGATCATGTCTTGCCACGTATGTATGTATGTATATATGTTAGAGAGATATATACATCAGGGGGTAAGAAATGGGATATTGTTTTAAAAGCTTTCTTTCATGTGTTTTAAATTAATTTGGGAACTATGCCGCTATGCTTTAAAGGGTGTTTAAATTATTTTAAAATTAGATAGATTAATGGTTGATATTGTATTGTGTTTGAGGGAGGTCGGGCTTTAGGCTTGGTGTTAAAGTTTGTATTCTGGTTGGTAAGTAGATTGTTTTCACATGCTGGAATGTTGCTCGAGGCGTGAATTAGTTAAATGTTCATTGTTCGGGTATGGACTGTCAATTTTAGATGTAAATAATGATGCTAATTGATTTTTGTTTACTGATTGGTTAAAATAGTGCTTGTTTGGGAAGTGTTTGTATTTTTGCTTGCAATGATATTGTAACATTCATTGGCAGAATGTATATGGTGAAAGCTTGTATGCTTCATTTATAACAATGTAAATGCAATTGTATTGATTTGGAAGTGAGTTTTTCTTGTCATTTGATGCTTTAGATTGTAAGATCAGTAGGATATAAAGGCAATTATGTTGTAGTTAGTGGGTCTGGATGGAGGAAGTGTTATTTTGTAGGACCAGTATGGTTTTGATAACCGTCTACATTTATTTGTATATGGTTCATCCATCTGTGTGGTCTAATATACTGTATAGATATATAATATTATATATATATATACGTATATATCTCCCTCTTATATATTATATAACTATTATATATATCTATATACTGTATAGATAGTGGCATGATGAAGCCACTGTACATTCATGGGTGAAGGGTTGGGTATCGGGCCGTGTGGCTTAACCCCTTAATTACCTTTGCGGTTATTATCTGATAAGATGTTTAAGGGGTTAATTGATATCAGAATGTACTTGCAATGTATGTGCTTTGTTGTTGGCATGTATTTTGTGGACAAGACAAGATGTTGCTGGCGACGGACACTTCGTATTGATGAGGTCAGTAGACTTATATTATTTGATTATTGTAGTTTAAGTTTTTAATGATGGGCAATTAATCTATTATCCATATCGGATAATAGTTATTTTGCACATTATTTGACGTAGGAGTGGGGGGGGGGAGGGAGGTGTATGTATTGAATGTATAGGCCAGGTTTATTTTTTTTACATTCAGGGTTTGTCGTGGTTCCGCGTAGGGACCTCTGGAGCACCACACGGTTTCCTCGGGTATCTCACGGTACCAGGCTGCGTGGTTCCAGGGTGACACATGCGGGGATGAAGCTGTGTGGTCCCACTTCTGTGGGGGCACCGCCGACCGTAGTCTGCGGGGATGAAGCTGTGTGGTCCCACTTCTGTGGGTGCGCGACCGAGTGCAGAGGACTTGTGCACCGTCGGACGCACCCGTGAGTTCCCCGACCCCCGTGGGAACCACCGAGGCCCCACATGCCTGTGGGTCGGATCCCGGGCTCCCAGACATCCTTGGCCTAACCGTGGGACCAATGTGGCCCACGGTGACCCAAGGAACCACGGGGCATTGTGGGCATGGGTGGCGGTATCCACAGCAGGCCTCCAGAACTGTTTGAAAAGGGCTGCTTGTACCTGTAGGTCTGTCCAGGTGCCTCCCGCCAGCCACACCGGGGACTCGCGTGGGGCGCGCTTATGAACCCGGTTTTGTAAAAAATAAATCATGTATTTATGGGGGGCACGGGGGTGGGTAATGTATTAATAAATAGAATGATGTGT
Organism: Ascaphus truei; assembly: GCA_036426205.1. NCBI lineage: Eukaryota > Metazoa > Chordata > Amphibia > Anura > Ascaphidae > Ascaphus > Ascaphus truei. The sequence continues at coordinate 112,924 of WSYH01001056.1, read as the reverse complement.
ATTGTGGGTCACTGTGTGGTTTTATTGTGGTACTGTGGGTGGGGGGGGGGTGTTTCCCCCAACGGTATGTGGGTTAGCCTCCCTTGTGGGTACTGGGGTGAGGGTGGGTTAGGCCTCAGGGGGGGTCGGGGGGGGTTGTGTGGGAGGTATATGTAGGCATCCCGATGGTGCCGTGGGGGTGAGGTGGGTTACCCCTTAATGAACTGTAGCGGTTATAACCGCTATGGTGATTAAGGGTTAGGGACATTACTTTGGATGTTTTTCATTTTGTGTCTTTTTGCAGAAGCGGAGGGGCCATGGCCAGGATGGGGGGGGTAACGGTATGGGGTAGGGGGTGAGGGATGGTGTTAGACCTACAGTATGAGCACATCGGGTTCCCCCCCTCCCCCATTACATACACTGCACTCACAGCAATACAGGCAGAAACAATAGGGGGAGGGGGGCTTTATACAGATCAAGTCAAGAGGTGGGGTTATAACCCACTCCCCCTCCCCACATTTACATAAACTGTCACTCACAGCAACACAGGCAGAGAGATTTAACAGAAACATTAGGGGGGAGGGGGCTTTAACAGATTACACTCAAGGCAGAGAGATTTAACAAGAAACATTAGGGGGGAGGGGCTTTAACAGATTACACATCAGGCAGGGAGATACAGGGGATGTACTGTACTGTATGTTGTATTGCAATGCTTCATGGTGTACAGTATAATGTTTTTTTTACAATTAGATAAGTGTAATCCTGGTATTGTAAGGTTAGCTTGGTTTTAAATTTGTATTCTGGTTGGCTACTTATATATTGATGTTTGTTTACTTGATGATTGTTAAATAGTTTGCTTGTTGGGAGTTACTGTATTTTGCTTGCAATGATATTGGTTCACATTCATTTGCAGAATGTATATGGCGCATAATTTTATGCATCATAAATACACAATGTAAATGCAATGTATTGATTGAATGTAAGGTTTTTCTTTGTCATTTGATGATTTAGATTGTAAGATCAGTTAGGATTATTAAAGGAAATTCATTGTAACGTAGTGTCTGTATGGAGAAGTGTTATTGTAGGAGACAGTATGTTTTGATAACCCTTCTACATTTATTGTATATTGGTGTCATCATGTGTGTGTTATACGGCTTGTATATCTATATATATATATATATATATATATAAATATAATATATTATATATAATAATATTATATAATAGTCATTATAGTAATATACTGTATTATGATAACATATATATTTGTTATTTATCCTTCATGTATTATTTATTTATTTAGATTTATTTATTAATTGTGTGCTGCTGCGTGTGTGAATTTTTGGTATGGGGTAGTGGGTAGTGGCTGTGGGTGTGGTGATTTACACGGGATACCCCTCCCCACATTTACATACAGTACACTGCACTCAGAACACCAGGCAGGGAGATTTCTTTTAAACCGAACACAATAGGGGGGATGGGGGCTTAACAATTAGTCAAAGCAGGGAAGAAGTTTAGCAGGACACAATAGGGGGAGGGGTTTTACATAGATTACAGTCAAGGCAGGGAAGTGTCACACACAATAGGGGGAGGGTTTTTCTACATAGATTAGTCAAGGCAGGGAAGTTTAACACCACAATAGGGGGAGGGGTCTTACACAGGTTACAGTCAAGGCAGGGAGGTTAACACACACATTAAAAAATGATGTATTTATTGTTTATTCTGCCTTAACCCTTCATTGGCCTTAGCGGCTATCAGTCTATGGTAATGAGCAGCATTCTGTATTTTTAATAATATTGTGCAAGGCAGAGGGGTCCCTGAGCATTAATTTCTGGCTCAGGGAACCCCCTGCTCACCGTACAATATATTAAAAATACAGAAATGGTGCTTCATTACCATAGCAAGATGCCGCAAAGGTAAAGAACGATTCTTTATTGATGTTTGTGTTTTATTTCATACTGTAGATGTGAGAGGGTCTCCGGAGCAGAAACGTTTTTGTTTTAGGTACGGGACCCCCTGCTCTCCCGAGATACAGGCCCCTTTAGGGGGTGCCGGTACCCTCTGCTTGGTTTACATGCGCGGTCAACGTGATCGGGGACCTTAAATGCAGAGGGATACCGGACCTCATAAAGGGGGCTGTACTCGGGGAGCAGGGTCACGACCTAACCCAACGCGGTTCCGCTAGTTCAGCTCCGGAGACCCCCTGCACATCTACACTATGAATAAAAATGTATTTTAAATGTATTTATTTATATTCATTTATTTTTTTATTTATTTATTTATTTTTTGTGCTGCTGCTGTGTGTGAGTTTTTTTTATTGTGGGTAGCGTGGGTGGGTGAAGGGGGTATTAGCCCCAACGATGGTTGTTTAGGGCTTGCGGGGGTATAGCAGTAGGGGTTAACCCCTTCATGACCGTAGCGGTATTAACTGCTACGGTCGTGAAGGGGTTAAGTGCACCCGCAACCCCCCCGCAAGTCCTAAACTCACACCAAGGGCCAAATACCCCCTTCACCCACCCTCGCGACCCACAATAAAGCGGGCACGGTGGGTTAACCCCTTCATTGCCTTAGCGGCTATCAGCTATGGTAATGAAGCAGCTTTCTGTATTTTTAATAATATTGTGCAGGAGCAGGGGGTCCCCTGAGCATTAATTTCTGGCTCAGGGAAACCCCTGCTCACTGTACAATATTATTAAAATACAGAAATGCTGCTTCGTTACCATAGCACATAGCCGCTAAGGTAAGGAACGAGTGTTTATTTATATATGTGTTTTATTTATACTGTACATGTGCAGAGGGTCTCCGGAGCAGAAACGTTTTTGTTTTTGGTCCGGGGACCCCCTGCTTCCCGAGATACAGGCCCCTTTAGGGGGTGCCGGTATCCCTCTGCTTGGTTTACATGTCGCGGTCACGTGATCGGGACCTTTAAATGCAGAGAAATTCCGGCACCTCATAAAGGGGGCTGTATCTCGGGAAGCAGGGGGTCGTCGGACCTGAAACCAACGCGGTTCAGCTCCGGAGACCCCCTGCACATCTACACTATGAATAAAAATGTATTTTAAATCATTTTTAATGTGCCGATGTTTGCACAGAGAGAGCAGCGGTTCTCTCTCTGCTGCAAATCTCACCCCCGCCGGCCTATAGTATCATTGATGTGCATATACAGTACTGTATGTGTATGTTAGGGCTTATAGGGGTTGTTGTTATACAGTATATACTGTATATATATACAGTATATACTGCATTACAATTCATGAATTTCTCGGCTTCAAAGACAACAGCTCGCAAACGCCCCCATGCGTTTTTACACGGCATTGCAGTATTGCAGGCAGCGGGAATAAAATGCTTAAATCACGGGCGCGATATAACGCTATATACCCCGGGAGAAAACCGCACATCACCGGGATATTCCGAAATTCGCGGAGCTAGCCAAGTAAGAATAAAGTTGGTCGGTAGTGTATAACTAATTCTTCCAACTCTCAATTGATGCTATTATTAGATGTCAAAAATGCCTTAGACAGAGTGGATTTGACGCTATTTGCTACCATGAAGGCCTTTGGCTTTGAAGGTTATTTTGTAACCTTAGTTAAGCCTTATATAACTCCCCCACCGCTTTAATTAAATACGCTGTATTTTCTTCGGTTTCCTTGAATATTAAAAATGGCACTCGACAAGGCTGCTCACTGTCACCTCTCCTCTTTGCACTGGCCATAGAACCCCTTGCTACTTTTATCAGACCCCAATATCTCAGATATTTTGGTTGGCAATGAAGATTATAAACTCAGTCTCTTTGCTGCTGATCTATTGATATCCATCACAAAACCACTGATTATTCCATCAATGTAATGTTTTCAGCAATTTTGAATCCCTATTGTGGTTCAAAGTTAACAGCAACAAATCGGAAGCATTGAATATCAACTTCCCCCAGAAACTGTAAAATGTATATCAATAAACTTTGGCTTTAAATGGCAGGAGTCATTTGACCTATCTAGGGGTGAAGATTACCACGTCTTACAAGTCTATCAAGCCAATTATCCCTGTATGTATGGAAAGTTGAGGAAGGATCTTGAAACTGCATATCCTGGATTGGGAGAATGTATCTGGTCAAGATGACTTCTGCCACAAATATTGTACCTCTTGAACCTCTTTAGATCTTTACAGATAGTCCTCAAAGACTTGGAGGCTTTACAACAAAAAAGTAAATGGACTTCTATGGAGTCAACCATAGAATATTATCTCTTCCTAAGAAAAAAAGGTGGACAACTTACTCTATGGCATGCTTCAATTTAATCTATTTTTTGGGGTCAATATTAAAAATTTCACTATTAAGCCACTGGTGCTAGAATATCTGTTGTGGCTGCATATGAAAGACAGGTCGAACTACTCTTCTCTACTCCCTACTATCAACCACTCTTTAAAAATATGGAGCACCCCCTCTGTCAATGCTAAAGCAATGAGTAACGTGACTCCTTTATTTAACAAATTGGTTTTTATCCCAAGCCTTAAGAGCGACCATTATGAGTCGTGACAGAAAAAAGGCCTTAAGAGAGTAAGGAGTTTAGTTGATGGAAGTTACGTTAGATGTTTTGAGTCCCTAAAAGATAAATTCCAAATTCCCAAAACAAAGCTGTTTTGTTTTCTTTAGCTCAACCATTTTATATCTATAGGCCCATTTAGAATTCTTCCATTAATAAGACATCAATTGAATCAATTTGGAGAAATTATCCTCATGCTACAAATATGATATCCCTACTCTATCAGGAATTGGTTCCTAAAGCCATTGAATAAGATTTATCCTATATCAAGCAGTGGAAAAAATACCTTGGGACCTCTTTAGATCCCATGGATAGGGAGCAAATCTGGGAAACTATTATTTCTTCAATCTCTATAAATACATCCATCAAAGACGATCTATAAAATGCTTTATAGATGATACTACACCCCTGACAATGTACATGCAGTAAGTCATTTCCCCTGTCACTTTGCTTCTGCAACTACGGAATAAGCTCCTTCCTGCATATTTGGTGGCAACCCCCTCTATTGAACCTCTATTGGAGCAAGTCTTTGATATGATCAATTTAGTCCTTCACATAGGGTTGCCAGGTGGCTTGTCCAAAAATACTGGACACCCACGCCCCCATCCTCTGAACACATATAAAAAATACCCCCACGCTCCCCAAATACATTTTAAAAATACCCCCATGCCCCCAAATACATTTTAAAAATACCCCCATGCCCCCCAAATATATTTTTAAAATACACCCCGCCCCTCCGAATACATTTAAAAATATCCCCACCGAGCATTCATTTCTGGCTCAGGGAACCCCCTGCTCACTGTACAATATTATTAAAAATAGAGAAATGCTGCTTCGTTACCATAGCGCATAGCCGCTAAGGTAAGGAACGAGTGTTTATTTATATATGTGTTTTATTTATACTGTACATGTGCAGAGGGTCTCCGGAGCAGAAATGTTTGGGTTTAGGACCCCTTGCACATGTACACTATGAATAAAAATTTATTTTAAATAATTTTTAATATGCCGATGTTTGCGCAGAGAGAGCAGCGGTTCTCTCTCTGCTGCAAACACATCTCACCAGGGGACGGCCTATAGTATCATTGATGTGCATATACAGTACTGTATGTGTATGTTAGGGGTTATAGGGGTTGTTGTTATACAGTATATACTGTATATATACAGTATATACTGCATTACAATTCATGAATTTCTTGGCTTCAAAGACAACAGTTCGCAAACGTCCCCATGCGTTTTTACACCGCATTGCAGTATTGCAGCCAGCGGGAATAAAATGCTTAAATCACGGCGCGATATAAGGCTATATACCCTGGGAGAAAACGACACAAAACCGCAGATAACCGGGATACTCCGAAATTCGCGGAGCTAGCCAAGTAAGAATAAAGTTGGTCGGTAGTGTATCTAGCTACACTAGGATCCCTCCCATGTGGAGGCACTGTATAAAGATAGACAAGCTCACCCCAGGCTCCCAGCAGCTGAGGCTTAGGCTTTCTGTGAACAACAGGTAAAGACAGCATGCGTAGTTCCCTTGGTTATGGGGAAAGGGGACTACAAGTGTATCTGCATATCATCCACAAGTCCCCACACCTGCTTTGTGTACCCGATAGCTACATTTCATAAGTAGAGATGGGCGAACCTTTGAACCCGAAGGCAGATTGGGCACTAAAAAAATCCATCTGGGTACAAAAATCAGATCCGTTCATCTGATTTCACCTGAAATCTTATTTTGAGTGAGAGACCGAGAGATAGAATTTTTTAATTAGTCTCAAGTTCTATATATATCCCCTCAAACCTCCATCCAAATAACATAGAGAGAGATTGTCATAGGAGACCAGGCATTTACACCTTTATACCGGGATCATATCACTGAGCAAAACCAAATAGTAAAACAAATTGTCATTAATTCCAAACAAACAGACGTCCACACAGTGGATTACAAAATAAAAGAGAAAAACACATTTTCTGGGGGTCTGGGCGGCAAAACTAGCCTTTCCTTGGTGAAAAAGTCCATAAAACAAAGTCTTTAGGTTGACGGGGACTTGGCACGAAATGTCCTGGAACTCAAATCGGCATGAAGTTCATGACGACACTGCTGTATCTGTGTAAGGGTTTGGGAGTCACGCCGCCCTCGGCGTGCTTCCCACTCACCTGCAGCTCCGCCGGGTCCTCCCGCGGCATGCAGGCAGCCTCTCTCCAGAACGCCAATCGCAGCTCCACGTGGGCTCGCGCGCGCACGCCAATGCTCTTCTTCTACTGTTGGGCCGACGGGTATGCCCGGTCACGCGCCCGCAAGCGCAGCTACAAGGAGGCGCGGCCACACGGAGCCGCACCAACCTCTTAAAGGCACAGCACCTCAAACTATTGCTGCAATCAAATGCAGTCTTACTACTGGGCTTTATGGCTCCTCCCCTGGGACTCATGCTGGACCTATCCCTGCCGTAGCCTGGCCCTTCCACACACCCCCACCTTGCTGTGCTGCTATTGGACCCTCTCTCCTATACTGTATATACCCTACAGTGTCACTGACTCGTTGGCTGAGCATAGAACCAGTTGTTCTCATCACTCTCTGCCTCCCTAGTCCTGTCTTGTCCTGTCTTGTTTTGCAGTCTTCCTCGTGTACCGAACCGGCTTCCGCTACGACTACCCGCACCTCTGGCATCCCGAACTCGGCATACGGCAACACGACTCTCCGCACCTCTGGCATCCCGAACCCGGCAAACGGTAAACGATTATGTCCTTCTCTCTAACCCCGGACTTGGCAAACAGCACCCGCTACCATCCGTACCTCTCCTGCCCCGATCCGGACTCCCAGACCACTCTACTCTCAAGACGTGCCCTCGTGGCTGTGGGTGGCGTTATAAGCTATCCCACCTCAGCAACGCGGTCCCGTCTCGTTTGTGGTGAGCACGTCCTGACATTATGCTCAGCCCTACAATCATGGACCCCGCTGAGGTGGAGCGTACTTTAAATGCCCATACAAATCTCTTCACCAGGCTAGAGACTTATCTGGAACAAGCTGATAGGCGAATGGATACGTTACAGCAGAGCCTTCATTCCCTTACCGTTCAAGTCCGAGCTCTCAGTCAGGAACCTTCACCCGTGGCTTCCACAGCCTCCGCAAGCGCCTTTCCAGCACCTCCGTTTGCTTTGGAACCTCGTATTCCGGCTTCTACTTCCCACTATGCTGGGGATCCCCAAGGATGTAGGGGCTTCCTTAACCAATGCCTCATCCAATTTCGACTCTCGCCCTCTCGTTTTGTCTCTTCTGTCTCCAGGGTCGGCTATATCGTGGCTCTTCTCATCGACGAAGCGCTGGCATGGGCTTCTCCCATCTGGGAACAACAAGGTCCTCTCACACAGGACATCGATCTCTTCGTCGAGGAGTTCCGAAGAGTCTTCGACACCCCTGCACGGCAATGAACCGCAGCTTCTTCTCTTCATCACATAACCCAGAGAGATCGACCCGTCGCCCGGTACGCTGTGGAGTTCCGCACAATTGCTGCTGAGACGGGATGGAATAATGAAGCACTATCTTCAGCGTTTTGGCAAGGTCTCTCTGAATCTCTAAAGGATGAGCTCGCAGCGCGGGAACGTCCCACTGACCTAGAGGATTTGATCGGTCTGTGCGTTTAAGTGGACCAGCGTCTGCAGGAGCGGAGAACTGAACATTCTCATTACCGTCAAGGGGTTTCAAGGCCTCTTGCTCCATCGTTTATGGCTCTTACACCCCCTTCCGGGGACGCGCCAGAACCAATGCAGTTGGGAGGTAACAAGCTGTCTGCTGCTGAGAAACAACGTCAGCGCAATGCCGGTCTCTGCATGTACTGTGGCAATTCCGGTCACATAGTACCCCAGAGTCCCCACAAGCCGGGAAACGCCAACTCCCAATGAAATCCCGGAGAGTTTCGTTGGGAATACTGACACTTTCTCCCATCATCAAGGACGTCCTTCCCACCAGAATAATGTTGCCAATAACACTGTCTGGAGAGGGATTTCACACTCAAGCACGGGCGTTCATTGACTCCGGTTCCGCAGGCAATTTCATCGATGAGACTTTTGCTAGAAGGAACAATATTCCTTTTATCAGTAAGAAGACGCCAGTAGGTCTGGAGGCCATTGACGGTCGACCTCTACAGCCGGCATTCATCACGCTACAGACGGTGCCTCTGCTACTGCAGTGCATCAACGTTCTTACTGAGATCATTACCCTCGATGTTCTCCTCACTCCCTCTGTGGAGCTGATTTTGGGTCTTCCTTGGCTTCAACTCCATAATCCTCGCATCGACTGGACGGATCAGGAACCCATCCAGTGGGGTGCTCCTTGTGCCAAGACATGTACCAGGATTCTCCAGAAGATTGGTGGGTTGTCTACCCTGCCAGAGAAGGTTGACTCCCTACCTTCTGTGTATTGGGAATTCCGTGATGTGTTCGACAAAGCACATTCCGAGGTTCTACCTCCGCACCATCCTTTTGACTGTCCTATTGACCTACTACCCGGGGCACCTCTTCCCAGAGGACGATCCTATCCTCTCTCTCTCCCAGAGACTAAAGCCATGAACACTTACATTGCAGAGAATTTAGAGAGGGGTTTCATCCGAAAGTCTTCCTCTCCAGTCGGAGCAGGCTTCTTTTTCGTCAAAAAGAAGGACGGTTCTCTGTGTCCATGCATAGACTACCGGGGTTTGAATAACATCACACGCAAGAACCGCTACCCACTGCCCTTGATACCGGAACTCTTCGACCGTCTTCAGGGAGCAACTATCTTTTCTAAATTGGATTT
>WSYH01001056.1:0-103569 GCA_036426205.1 Ascaphus truei | reverse complement strand
TCTCTCTCCCAGAGACTAAAGCCATGAACACTTACATTGCAGAGAATTTAGAGAGGGGTTTCATCCGAAAGTCTTCCTCTCCAGTCGGAGCAGGCTTCTTTTTCGTCAAAAAGAAGGACGGTTCTCTGTGTCCATGCATAGACTACCGGGGTTTGAATAACATCACACGCAAGAACCGCTACCCACTGCCCTTGATACCGGAACTCTTCGACCGTCTTCAGGGAGCAACTATCTTTTCTAAATTGGATTTAAGAGGTGCCTACAATTTAGTAAGGATACGTGAGGGGGATGAGTGGAAGACTGCTTTTAAGACCCATGACGGCCACTATGAATACCTGGTCATGCCGTTCGGTCTGTGCAATGCACCAGCAGTTTTCCAGGATTTCGTCAATGAGATTTTTCGGGACATTCTTAACAAATTTCTTATCGTCTACCTAGATGACATCCTAATCTTTTCTAAATCCCCTCAAGAACACATCAAACACGTTCAACATGTGCTGTTACGCCTCCGGGAGAACCATCTCTTTGCGAAATTGGAGAAATGTCAGTTCCATCTCAAGTCTGTGGCATTTTTGCGATACGTTATCTCTGACTCTGGATTCAATATGGATCCAGAAAAACTTAAGGCTATTTTGGACTGGCCCCGTCCGACCACTCTCAAAGCCGTGCCACGCTTTCTAGGTTTTGCAAACTATTATCGACGTTTCATTCGCAATTTTTCTTCTATGGTATCTCCCATAACTGCTCTCACGAAGAAGGGTGCAGATCCTTCATCATGGTCTGAGACCGTCATAAGGGCATTTAATCTTCTGAAGAAGGCTTTTGTGTCTGCCCCTATCCTCACCCACCCAAACCCGAAACTTCCATTTACCTTGGAGGTAGATGCCTCTGACATCGGGGCTGGGGCTGTCTTATCCCAAAGGATCTCTCCCTTAGCCAGACTACACCCATGTGCCTTCTTCTCGAAGAAATTCTCGTCCGCAGAACGGAATTACGATGTCGGGAACCGGGAGCTTTTGGCTATCAAGTTGGCATTAGAAGAGTGGAGACACTTCTTAGAAGGTACGGAGACACCTATAACCATACTCACAGACCATAAGAACCTTCTCTACTTAGAAGGGGCACGTCCTTTGAGCTCTCGACAAGCCCGCTGGGCACTATTTTTTTCACGATTCAATTTTCTCATCTCCTTTATTCCTGGCTCCAAAAATCTAAAGGCGGACGCTCTGTCTTGACAGTTCCTTGCAGAGGACAAGACTGAAGAACAGCTAGAGACGATTATTCCCTCTAGATGTATTCTGTCCGCTAACTCCTTTGATAATATGGACCAGATTCAATCCGAGCAATCACAAGCTCCGATAGGGCTCAATGTTCCGGAGGGAAGACTCTACACGGCACCCCAACACCGCAAAAGGGTTCTCGAGTGGTGCCATTCCTCTAAATCGGCAGGACATCCAGGGATACGGAAAACCAACGACCTTGTTCAACGTACCTTCTGGTGGCCAGTGAGGGCTAAGGATGGAGGAGTTTGTTAAAGCGTGTGGCACTTGCGCTCGCAACAAAGTACCCCGGGTCAGACCAGCAGGCCTTCTTCTTCCCTTACCCATTCCAGACCGTCCCTGGAACCATATTTCTATGGAATTCATTGTAGAGCTCCCAGACTCCAAAGGGAAGAATATGATTCTTGTGGTAATCGATCGTTTTTCCAAACAGACTCACCTTGTCCCCTTGAGGGGTCTTCCAAATTCCTCCAGGCTTGCGGATGTTTTCATCCAGGAAATTTTTCGTCTTCACGGAGTGCCTTCAACCATCGTCTCTGATCGTGGATCCCAATTTGTGTCAAGATTTTGGCGAGCCTTTTCTCGAAAATTGGGTATTTCACTTCAATTCTCCTCGGGATACCACCCCCAGATCAATGGGCAGATGTAGAGGGACAACCAAAACCTGGAACAAAACCTTCGGTGTTTTATAACGGATACACAGGATGATTGGGTGGATCTGCTTCCTTGGGCTGAGTTTGCTCTTAACTCCCTTCGCAATGACTCCACTCAAGAATCTCCCTTCTTCATAAATTGTGGCTTTCATCCTTCCCGTCTACCCTTCTCCCCTCTATCCTCAGGAGTACCAGCGGTGGACAAGAGCATCTCCCGGTTGAAAGGACTTATGGACGAGGATTCAGGGGGCTTATGGACGAGGACTTATGGACGAGGATGGATGAGGATTCAGGAGAACTTAAGAGTGGCCACAGGGAGACAGAAACTCCAGGCAGACCTCCTTCGACGCCCGGTTCCGGAATTCGTCCCAGGAGACAGGGTTTGGCTTTCTTCCAGGAATATCCAACTAAAGGTTCCTACCATGAAGCTAGCACCCAAGTTCCTCGGTCCATTTCCTGTGGTCAGGAGGATTAATCCTGTGGCTTATCGCCTGCGCCTTCCACCCTCGATGAAAATTCCTTCAGTCTTTCATGTATCTTTGCTTAAACCAGCATTCCAGAGTCCTCGCTTTTCTAAAACCACGTCTCCTCCACTTCCTCTTCTGATCCAAGGTCAACAGGAGTACAAGGTTCAGTCTATCCCGGATTCTAGGATTTCCAGAGGAGGAGTACAATACCTTGTCCACTGGAGGGGGTTTGGACCAGAGGAACGTTCCTGGATTCCCCACCGAGATCTCCACGCGCCTCGACTCATCCAGGCTTTCCATCGTAAGAATCCCTCCAAGCCATGTCATGGACGCCCGGAGGTCGCCCCTGAAGGGGGGGTACTGTAAGGGTCTGGGAGTCACGCCACCCTCGGCATGCTCCCCACTCACCTGCAGCTCCGCCGGGTCCTCCCGCGGCACACAGGCAGCCTCTCTCCAGAACGCTGATCGCAGCTCCACGTGGGCGCACGCGCGCACGCCAATGCTCTTCTTCTACTGTTGTGCCGACGGGTATGCCCGGTCACGCGCCCGCAAGCGCAGCCACATGGAGCCGCACCAACCTCTTAAAGGCACAGCACCTCAAACTATTGCTGCAATCAAATGCAGTCTTACTACTGGGCTTTATGGCTCCTCCCCTGGGACTCATGCTGGACCTATCCCTGCCTTAGCCTGGCCCTTCCACACACCCCCACCTTGCTGCGCTGCTATTGGACCCTCTCCCCTATATATACCCTACAGTGTCACTGACTCGTTGACTGAGCATAGAACCGGTTGTTCTCATCACTCTCTGCCTCCCTAGTCCTGTCTTGTCCTGTCTTGTTTTGCAGTCTTCCTCGTGTATCGAACCAGCTTCCGCAATGACTACCCGCACCTCTGGCATCCCGAACTCGGCATACGGCAACACGACTCTCCGCACCTCTGGCATCCCGAACCCGGCAAACGGTAAACGATTACGTCCTTCTCTCTAACCCCAGACTTGGCAAACAGCACCCTCTACCATCTGTACCTCTCCTGCCCCGATCTGGACTCCCAGACCACTCTACTCTCAAGACGTGCCCTCATGGCTGTGGGTGGCGTTATATCCTATCCCACCTAAGCACCGCGGTCCCGTCTCGTTTGTGGTAAACACGTCGTGACAATCTGATCCGGAGCTGCCGAAACACCTTGACCGGGAGATACTGTACTCTGGTACTCTTTTTGGCATGCAATCCCAGCCGTGACCGCTAAATTCTCTTTTCAGAACTTGGACCCGAAAGTAAGACTTAGAAAATTTCTCGCCTTGAAATTTCTGAAGCCGGCTCGCTGGTATTTCTCTCAGAGCATATTTTGGCGATTTAGAATTTGCTGCTGCTGTCTTAGCGCTTAGAATCTCTTGAATGGATTGGCGGCTGGCTTTCTTATAGTATTTCAGTTTCATTCATAAAATAGGGATACAGAAAAGAAGGGGGAGCACAGGTTGAGGGATTTTTTTATGGTGTATACTACCATGAATAAATGATGGTGGGAATAATAAATAAAAAATACACTTACACGGCCTTGTGTAAATACTTTCACATCAAGGTTTCTTTGTGGTCTTTTCTTCTCTGTTTTTGCTAGCGTGGTTTTTCTTCTCTTCCGGTCCAAGTCTCTTCTGTAATTCACCAGCAACTTTCAATTGGGATGTCCCTCTCGGGGCAATCAAATAGATAGATAAATAGATAAAAAGATATATTAGGAAAAATACATAAAATGATGATAAATACCAGACTGTGATAATGAATGAATAAAGGCAGAGAAGACTACAGTCACTCACACGGGCAAGTGTGAGTGTGATCTTGGGGGGAGGTATCTTTCTTTTCCCTTACAAAAAAGCGGGTTCTCAGTACTTAGTGTGGGGATAGGTAACAGATAAATATGGTGATACTCACACGGCCTCGTGTGAGTAAGTGAAAATAAAGGAATCTTTATGCTCTTCTTGGGACTAAAATGCTAACTTCCAGATATATTAGGAGTAGCAGGTACCCCCTCCTGTGTAGTGATAAGAACAGGGTAGAGTCTCAAGTGAAATGGGCTGCCAATACTTTATTGGAACATTAAAGGGTTAAAACACTAATAAACACTAAAAATCTAAATCAAAAGAGTAAAAACATAGAAAAATAAAGCCAATCTTTAGGATGTTAATCGTAGGGCACGTGGTGCGCAGCTAACTGTATCCGCGTCCGGGTATAGTGCTGCGCTCCTGTAGACCTACTCCTCGATGGTGGCTGTGTAGACTAGGCGAGAGAAAACTGCCAAAGATTTGGCTCGACGAAAGACAAATTTAGGTCCATTCTTAACAAAGGGGTTTAACTCTGTATTTAGTCTCAAAGTGTGCCAATGTCTTTGGACAATTTGGTGTATGGAGTCAGCTTGTCTACTTTGTTGAGTGATAAATAGAGGGACATTGTAATTGGAGACCTGTACCGAGGAATCTCGGTGTCTGTGTGTATTGGCTTGGCTAGAGAGGAGGTCAGATCGATGTAATAATCTGACAGAGCTGAGAGCCTCATTGACATGGGACCGATTAATCAAGAATCTATTAACCAAATCCATGGATTGGATATTGAAGGCCTCATCTGTAGTGCATAATCGTTTCAATCACATGAATTGTCCTTTAAGGATACCACTTTTAAGGGGTCTAGAATGATTGCTTTCCGCCTTTAAAATTACGGGAATTCGGCTTTCTATAAATGTCAGTTTGAATAGATCGATTAAGATCTATGTACAGCATGATGTCCAAAGTAACAAATATGATAAAAATCAGAAGTATAAGTGAATCTAAGATTATATTGATTGATATTAAGTATATTAAAGAAGGTTTTCAAAAGTAGAAAAATCCCCATCCCAAATAAAATGCAGATCGTCTACATAGCGTCTATAAAATGTAATATGTTTTCTGAACGGGTTGCGATCCCCAAAAATAAAAAGAGACTCCCACAAACCCATAAATAAATTAGCATATGAAGGTGCAAAAGATGTGCCCATAGCAGTGCCTCTAATTTGTAAATAAAATTGTGAATCAAACGTGAAATAATTGTGTGACAGAAGAAAAGTAATAGCTTCCACCAAAAATGTGCATAATGTGGTAGGTAAATTGGATAATTGAAGAAAATGCTGCACAGCAGAGATGCCGTGTTGGTGTTTAATGATCGTGTACAGAGACACGACATCCATTGTAAACCAACAGTAAGTCGGCTTCCATATAAAATCCCCTAGATCAACTCAGACCGCTGGGGCATGCTCCTCCCCTGCAGTCCTCCTGCGTTCTGGCCCTCTTCTTCTGATCCTCTAGCAGCTCTGACAGGGTTATTTTGCAGCTGCTGTACCTCCGCCCCCCCCCCCCCCTCCATCATGTTCTGGCGCCGCCTGCACACAGCATGTTTCGCCGCCCCCAGGCTGCAGCGGCCCTGTGCCCCCCTTAAAAAATCTTGCGCCCCCCCAAGGAGGCGCGCCCCCCAGTTTGCATACCACTGCTATACAGGACTACATTGCATTGACTGGCCTCTGATTGGTTGCTGAAGGATCAACAAGAGTTGATTAGTGTCTTTAAGGAATGACGGCAACTGCTGTACCAGTGGTTGAAGAAAACTATCGATGTACCTGGAAACACCATCTCCCGAAGATCCAAAACTAGCCACTATTCAAAATTTCAACTTTTATGAATTGCAATTCTACATTTACTATATAGATTCTGAATTGTGGGTGCGTTAGGCACTACATAGGTCGCACGATTAGATGCCTTAAGTTGAGAATAATGGAACATGTAAGGGCAATCAAAAAACATGATCTCTCACATCCTGTGTCAAGACACTTTTTCCATTGTCCCCCGGGAGGTATCCAGAACTTTACTTTCTCTTGAGCATGTTCCACTGTCCCCACGTGGGGGGGACAGGTTGGGCATGCTCAACAGACGAGAAATGTTCTGGATTTTTAGCCTGAATACACTTCAACCTGCGGGTATAAATCAAGATTAGGAACTTATTCATGTGAGGATTCGGGGATCGCGGCGCTCACAGCGCAACCCCTCCTCATCTTCTTTACCTGCTACTGCCGTGGTGCGTCCCCCTCGCCGACGCCAGTCACCTCGCGCTGCCCTGGGGGTTCCCCGCCGCCTTCGGCGGTCCGCCTCTGCTCCGCAGCCGCCTCTCCCTCATGTGGCTGCCATTTGTCCCAGGCGCGTGTGTGAACAGCAAGCGCCGGGTGAAAATAATTTATTCACTGCTCTGGCAGTGAAACCACGCCCCCAACTGATGAACAGGCTATTTCCCCAGACGAAACTATCTCACCTGTCTGCAATCAAGGGGACCTATCCTGGACAGCTCCATGCACTCCTCCAGGTCTGCCCCCTCTTCCCATTTGCCAGCCTCACTATATTATGCCTGTCCTACCATTCCCACATTGCTCGACATAGTCTCCACTTGTGGATCACTACGCTGGCACTTTCTCTCTTTATTCACTCAGGTCATGACTTGGCGGACGTCTATATCTGGCTCTCAATCCTTGGACACCGACCTTCTGGAATTCTCCAATCCCTGAACTTGGCTAACAGCAACGACTACGGATCTTCTTTACTGGTACCGGCAAGTATTGCTTAAGCTAAACACCACCTGGCCTGGCAACGCCTACAACACCACACTCCGGACACGCTCCTTTTGCTTCGGGTTCGTGCTCATATACGTCCTCACCTCAGTATAAGGGACGGGTCTGGTCTACGGGCAGAACCGGCGTAACAATTCATTTCTTAAGATGAGTTAATATCTATCATCCGACATGGGATAATATTCATTTCTTTTCATTGTATCTAAAGCCCTCTCCCACCTTAAACCTTTTTCACTGACTGCCCCACACCTCTGGAATACCCTTCCACTCAGTACCCAACTAGCACCCTCTCTATCCACCTTTAAGACCCACCTTAAGACACACTTGCTTAAAGAAGCATATGAATAGCACTGTGGATATTCTGAACACATGATACATAAAGCTTGGCCCGCTGCAGATGCACTTACCAGAACTCCCTCCTACTGTCTCTGTACGTTCTCCCTACCTACCAATTAGATTGTAAGCTCCTCGGGGCAGGGACTCCTCTTCCTTAATGTTACTTTTATGTCTGAAGCACTTATTCCCATGACCTGTTATTTATATTATCTGTTAATTATTTGATTACCACATGTATTACTACTGTGAAGCGCTATGTACATTAATGGCGCTATATAAATAAAGACATACAATACAGTACAATACAAGATCATGTGACCAGAAAATAACAGGACACTCATGCTAGTGTACGTTTAGAGAGAGGGAGGACAGGGCTGACAAAGGGGTGCCAGGGCTTGTGACAGGACATGAAGGGGCAGTGCCTTAGTAAATGCTTGTTAAAATAGAATACAAGAAAATTGGTCTTTCAAAGTTGTTTTTTTAAAAACAGAAAATGCTAAAAGTATTTTTTCTTACTACAGAACTGATTTATTAAAAAAAAACACACATGCAGGATATTGACTGAACTGCAGCTTTAAGATGAGAATAATGGAACATGTAAGAGCAATCAAAAAACATGATCTCTTATATCCTGTGTCAAGACACTTTTTCCATTGTCCCCAGGGAGGTATCCAGAACTTTACTTTCTCGGTTCTTGAGCATGTTTCACTGCCCCCACGTGGGGGGGGGGGGGGACATGTTGGGCATGCTCAACAGATGAGAAATGTTTTGGATCTTTAGCCTGAATACCCTTCAACCTGCGGGTATAAATCAAGATTGGGAACTTATTCATTTCTTAAGATGAGTTAATATTTATCATCCGACATAGGATAATATTCATTTCTTTTCATTGATCATAATATAAATTTTCTCTAATGATACTGTTATGATTGATTGTTGTTTAGGCTTATTACGTAGATCATTCATCTTGGCATTATTTCTCTATTTATTTTTCAGAACAGGGTCCATCTTCCCTAAAGCAGAACTTCTTTTGTATTGGATTCGAGCTTCCAGCCCTATTTTTCGGCAGTGATCAGTCTTCTACATCTACTATTTACCTATCCTGGACTGAGGCATGCCATGCTGAGATCACGGAGACGCCGTTACTGTGAGTGATTATTTACTCTCACCTTCTACTCCTCCGACAGCATCTGTGCTTCCACTTTGCTCTAGCCACCTACGCCATGGGGATTACGTCTGTGCATACCACGGGGTGAGTGCTGCTACATTCATCACTTACCCTTTATTGCGCTGTGACAGCCTATCGTCTCGGCTATTCAAGGGGCTTTATTTTGAGCAGGACTGTGTTGACTATAATCACATTATCCACTTTGCCTAGTCGGGGGTATATCCTTTTATGGCATACATTGTCTCAGCCTCACATATGATACTGTGTCCATATATGTATACCTAGCAGCACCAGTCTGGGAGAGATTCTTTATTTCTCCTAAATACAGTTCTACTTACCACAGCAATATGAAGGGCATCCTCATCAGGATAGTGAAGGTCCCTGTCCTCCGTTGCCAGAAAGCAAATATACATAATCTATTCATTCTAATGTCCCCTAGCCCCTTAATCACCTTAACGGTTAATAACCCCTATAGTAATTAAGGGTTTAATCCACTCTGCCCCGCTACCTACCCAGGAGACCTAACCACCACCCCGGACCCGCTATACCCATTGAGTAGTATAGTGGTACATCATACCCACATAATAATAGGGGTATGATAAGCCTCTATAGCACTAAATGGGCACCCTAATCAAAATACATTAATGCTCAAAACACACAATAATAAAACACAAAACTCCAAAAAAACACAATTCACTAAATAAAAACACTAGCCAGCTAACGCAATTAATACAAGCAATAACCAGATCAACAATGAATTAATTAAACCAGTAACCAATTAAACCAATTACTTAATAAAACACCAATTAATTTGTTGTACCAGTAAGCAATCAAACTAATTAATTAATAAAACAGCAATGAATTAATTGAAACATTAACCTACAAAAAAATAATTATTAAAAAATATCTGAAAAACAACCATTCAAAGCATTAGCCAACACAAGACATCATTAATTAAAATAGAAAATCAATCACCAACATTATATTTAAATAAAGCAGCGAAATACCAAACAATTACATCCACATAATAAACTGACACCGCAAAAATCAACATCAATACAAAGCAAGAAATGCCAAAAAAATATTGTCCTAATAATGTATTAATTTGTACCCTAATGTGGTACAGATGAATACATTGTCAGTCAATGTGCAAAAAATAAAAAAACACATCCAATGTAAAAACCTGTAAAAAAAATAAATTTACAAACATACAATATTTTACTTACCATTAGAAGTGCTGGCCCTCCGACTCCCGGGGAAACAGGAAACTCACATACTAGGAAAGCCTCTAATAGCATCCGTTGCCATCCGCCATGAAAATCCGGATCAGGTACCCACATCTTCTTTCTTCTATCTTTAATCAGCTTCTTCTATCTTCATCTGTCATTATTTCTTGATCTTCTTAATCTTCTATCTTCTTATTGTAATCAGAGCCGCCAACAGAAATCAAGTGGCCCAGGACAAATGACTGGATCAGCCAAACCCCCTCCCCCCATAGCGCACATACACGGAGATGTTATTTTTTGTTTGCATGATGCTCTTTTATCCTATGTTTACAAGTTAAAACAAGCACACCCGGATACTTAATGATCTAGATATTAAAGTTGGCAATTCTTCGAACTTTCCTATTGCTTTGGCTTTTGCGGTTTTAAGAACCCAGTTCCAACGTATTACAAAAATAACAAGAGACAGGGGGTGCACAATGCTACATCCCATCAATGGGATGTAACATTGGGCACCCCCTGTCTCTTGTTGTATGCAATTGCCACGCTCAGTAGCTCTCTGGTTGACATAAATATATATTCATTATGTGGTGGGTGTAGGAGTTTGAGCTAGCTGGGAATGTGTGTTAATCTATGTCTGACTGGTAGCAGTCAATTGGAGGCTGTGGCACCTCCCCCCAGAGCTCACTCCTCCTCCTTCACCTTTTTAACTTGGGAGGTCATTTCATTTGCTGCAGGAACAAGACCTATAATGGTTCTTCCCCTCTTACAGAGGTAAAAGGAAGGGTTCACAGTGTAGTGTAGGACCTGCATTGATTTGGTTATACCTTGACGTTGGTATGCAGGCTTAATACGCTTTGGCCAAAGGGTTAACCAAATAACCAAGTATTTAATATTATTATTATTGAAGTATTTTACTTTATACTTTTCATCATATATGTTTTGTCAATGGGATGTAGCATTGGGCACCCCCTGTCTCTTGTTGTATGCAATTGCCACGCTCAGTAGCTCTCTGGTTGACATAAATATATATTCATTATGTGGTGGGTGTGGGAGTTTGAGCTAGCTGGGAATGTGTGTTAATCTATTACAAAAATAAACCTACAATAAAGAAATATTTCTCTTTTCAGGAAAAACACACTCTCGCCATTAACCCCTCCCCTACCAGATAAATGAAGAGGTTATAAACGGACACTTCAGCATCAAAATCGAATAAGAGCGACTGGGCAAAGGTGGTTGCTTTAGGTTAATATTGCACATTGCCTTTGTTCACTTACAACAATGCAATACACAATCACAGTGTGGAACTTTCATTTGTACACTTCTGAATGAAGGTAAATCATTTGGAGTAAACATTTCTAGAAAAATCGGTCAAGTACAACAGACTCCCTTGCTCTTGTATCATAAGGGAAAGGGGAAGCTACAAAGGAGAACTGTGCAAAATATTTTTGGTCAGGTGTGCTTTTTTTTTTAACCCTTGTGCTGCCAGTGGGGGTGGCCACACATCACTTGGCAATGCTCTGTAACCCCCTCCGGCAACAAAGTGTCAATACGTTCGGTGCTGGAAAGGCCAGCAACACTTTAGAAACTAAATGCATTGCAGCCCCTCTAGGACTGAAGGGGCGGGAGCTGCAGTCCCATTGAGGAGCAAGGTGAACGAATGACCCTGATTTGCTTAACAGGTTAAAAAATGATTGAAGCCTTTTTCTTTCAACAAAAACAGTATCTTTAAAATCAGTTTGGAAAGTTTATCTTTGCAATGTGAAACATTTAGGATGAGTTTTACTGCCCCTCTTTCTGATTTGGTGATCATGTTCCCCTAGACAGGGAACCTGTATATATCTGATTAGCCAATAAGAGAGGAGCAGACAACATGGCAAAGCAACCACAACATTGCTGCAAATTCTACAATATACTGTACAGTATGTGTTTGTATAGTGTACATGGAAAATAATATGAATAATAACAATAATAGACCAAGGATGAGACATAATTACTAAGCCATCTTCCTCCACAAGGCATTTTCTGGAAGACACCTTACAGATCTTTCAAGTAAATTCCGAAGATTTGCTGTCGATTTTGCTCAAAATAGCTATGTACCATGTGCATATGTTTATCAATCATACTGTATTTGATGACAAGGATGTAAACCTTAGTCAAATCTTAAACATGCAAACCTTTCTTGATCATCCACAAAGAAACAGTCATACTTACAGTAAAAGGAAAACAAAATCATTATTATTGGCAGCATAAATCCAAAAACAAACCTGCTAAAAGTCCTGTTTAGTGTTCCTTTTATGGTCTTTCACAGAAGGCCTATGTATACATAATCAGTGTTTAAGGTAAATGAAAAGCTCCTTTCATATTAATGTGGAACACCTTTATGATATGCTAGATAGTTGTTGTGATTCTTTCTTCCTGTGAAGTCAAAGGTGTCAGAAGGAGTTATTGATTAAGTCAGGGATCTGAGGCCCTTGTCAGCCCAGCTACAGAACCTTTTTTATGCCTATGCTGTGTTGGTTTCATGAATTGATTCCTGTTATTATTATTCACTTCTCCATCTCACCTTTTTCTCTTCTGAGCCCATTTGGGGATTCCTGACAAAACTATTGCAAGCATGACTCAATTAATTGGATTGCAAATTCACTAGGCTTTTCTGTGGTGGAAAAAAATGGCTCCAATGGATAATTCACAAAGCAAATAGAGAAGAGAAAAATCAATAATGTTATAATGGACCAGGAAAACAAAATAACCCTGAAGAGTTAATAAAATACTCTAGATAGAAGATATGTATAAAAATAATTAAGAATAATAAAGAATAGCAATGACAAAAGCAATAAAGAGATAGTCACATGCAAGATGCTGTGTAATAATATGCAGTATGCCATTATCTATAACAGTTTTCATGTTGCAAAAATAAAGCTAAACAAATTGTATTTTCAATTGCATTATTTTCTTGGAGAAATTGGGTTCTGCTGTTTGCACCTACAGTATTTTGTCATAGCAAGATCTTCACAACTATGTCTCTTACCACCAATAACACCTCCTCTACTAAGCTTCTCCTAATTCCCAACAAAAGGTCAGGTTTTAAGGATATACTTTACCTGCACAAGGGGCCTAGCCATCTGGCCCCAAAGGGAATCCAGGATGTCAAGGTGTCGGGCCATTTGGTAGCAAGGAGGGACAGAGGAAAAGGCCCCAATAGTTCTTTCAGACATTGTGGAGCCTTCCCTGCAGATATCCATGCCCCATTCTCTGACATCATCAGCCAGATGAGCCCTGCTCTGATTGGCGGCGGAGAAATTTCTCACGCTTTGGATTGGGCTATAGTATTTTTTGAATGAAATTCAGAGGTATTAAAACCCCTTGCGCCTATTAGATAGAGTGTTGTATGTTTTTTTTCCAAATGTTCTCTCAAGGTTCTAAAGATTCTCAAAGTTTTCTCCAGATGCTAGGATTCTAAATTTCAAGTCTCCAAGAAGAAAAAGTCTGAATCAACTAAAGCTGCCTGGAATATTTTCTGTCCTGTTTTTGCAACTGTTATCAGGGGAAAATCCTTATTAGGATTCCGTACACCTAGAAGAGTCTAGTTTTGTACCCCAGTCCCAAGCAAGTACAGTAGGTTTTTTTTCCCTGTATTTTGTGTAACATTGTGTGTTTGCCCTTTCCTGGCATTTACAATTTATTTCATTATCTTGTTTTGCTCAATGTATGATCCTGATAAAAAGGTTTAAATTGCCTTGTCTCCCATGACACCATCTCATACTGAAAGGGTCCTACAGTATATTTTCTTTTCTGATTTTTTTGTTATTAAGGTAATTAAAGAACTTACTTTCTACTGCAATTCTTCTTTCATTATCCATTTTTGCGATATTTGTTACATTCCTTATAATTCTTATATGATGCCTCCGTAACTTCTGACTTCAAAAATGTAAACGCATGCCTCTTCTTTTCCATTTCCTCCCCTACCTGTTTATTTAGCCACATTGATTTTGACTTATCTCTTTATATTTATTACCCAAGGGTATATACCGATGTGTGCTTTTCTAACAATGTTTTAAAGACTGCCCATTTATATTCTACATTTTCCCTGCAAAACCATCATCCCAATGTATTCCTTGTAGATTAATCCTCAATTTATTAAAATGTGCTTTTCTAAAGTTTAATGTCTTTGTTGTACCCAAGTAATCTGTTTTTTGATCATTTATTTCAAATGAGACCATGTTATCACTTTTATCCATATGTTCCAGGACTTGAATATTTGTTAATACTTCCACATTGTTTGATATTACCAAATGCAGGATTGCCCCTCTCCTGGTTGGTTCCTCAATAATTTGGGTCATTTAATTGTCTTTAAGCACCCCCAAAAACCTGTTTCCTATTGTTGTAATTCTAACCTAATTGCCCCAGTCTATGTCTGGATAATTAAAATCACCCATTATGCAAACATTACCTAGTTTTGATCCTTCTCCATTTGCAAAGTAATTTAGTTTACTCAATCTCACAGATATTTGGGGGTTTATAGCATACGGTATCCCTACAAACATTTTCTTTATACTTTTACCTCCACTGCTAATTTCTATCCACAAGGTCTCTACATTTTCATCATTCCCTTCATAACATCTTCCCTTTATAATAGGTTTTAGATTCTGTTTAACATATAAGCATACCCCACCTCCTCTTTTATTAGCTTGGTCCTTCTGTTCTGCTCTATATTTACTGCCCAGTCATGAGTTTCATCCCACCATGTTTCATCCCACCATGATATCATGCTGCTCCTTTGCAGCTATTAATTCAAGCCCCCTCATTATATTTGTCAGTTTTCTTGCATTAGCAAGCATGCATTTCATTTTTTTTCAGTCTGTACTATTATCTTATCTGCTCCTGCCTTTTTGCGCCAATTGGATAGTCATTAGAAGTTTTCTAGTATTATCTGTTTTTACTATGGGTGTCTCGCTGCATGTCAAACTCGCACTTGCCCCCATTCTATCTGCAAATGTAGCGGCTGTTTTCCGAACATTTCGCCGCTGTTTACCTAAATTCTGCCGTATTCCACGCAGCATTCACTCATTATTCTTCCGTGAAGGCTGTCAATCACACGTATGTTTACCGCTGTTGATTTTCCATGATTGTGATTGTGATTTATTTGTGTGCAGTTTTGTGTGTTACCGCCAGATGGCAAAAGTGAATCCCTTTGCACAGGGCAACCTGTGAGCTATGTGTAGTCAATTTGCAGGTGTTTAAAAACTAGATAAAAAGAGTGGCCACTACAATTATCCATTGTAAAATGACCTTGTTCGCTGAAGACATTATCAAATGTGGGCGTTTCATAATTAAAATCTCCACAGTATACACAATGCTTGTCCCGTTATTCTACAGTACATTGCAATCCCTGCACTTGCATCATGTCATGTCGTCATGTCAAGTCCTTATACCAAACCACAATGTAGTTCTGCATTTCTCATATTTTTTGCAATTAATGCTGGAACAGATAAGAAGGCGACTTTAGCAGAGATTTACCACTATAAGATTGAAAAATATGAATTCTTCAAATTTTCACTGAACCAACGTGGCTGGAAGCATACGATAAATCAAACATTAACTAATGTGGATGGCTTTTTTCAGAAAGCCCCTCATCTGCCGGTATGTTTGCTCATGGCGACTGCAAAAGAAGAAATGTCAGTTTTCATCCATTTACGATTCGTACTTCCCGACCTAAACCGGCTTCCCAATACTATTGCAATAGCGGGACGACCATGATTGAAAGTGTATGTGGGTATAGAAGGAGCTCAAATGCTAGGTCCTATAGATACATCCGTAAAGAGGTAATCACACAGGGGAAATATTAATGTAGTATAGCATAATTATCTATCTTCCATGTCCTGGCTCGATGATTCACTAGGGGTATGAGGAAAAAGTATCATAACTTTCCTTCCTTCTTGGGATGGCCCATAGTGATTAAAGAGTATTCACTGTAATCCCCTGTGTGTCCTCAGGCGTGCTTGATAAAGTGCTTCACAGCACGAAACGCATAGGAGTGGTGTTCCCTCCACCGTTTTTTAAATGCAGCTTCAATAAATTCATTTTTTTTATTTGCCACTTGACCTGTTCCTTGTTTGCTGTGCGCCACACACATCACTTGGATATTCGACTGACCATGACTGAAAACCTGGTGAGCAGCAATCCTTGCTATCTGGCCCCACCTGAGTACCATCTTCAGCAGGCGCCAGTCAATTATGATGCTGATTTCATGAATGAGCCCGGCTGTTACGCACAATGCTGTACACACCTGACATTGGGCAATCTCAACCTGGTTGGCAACGTATATAAGGAAGATAGATCTGGATCTGGGCAAAGACAAAGTACAGGAACTCCCCCCCCCCCACCCCTTGGTGCAGGAAACTCTCCCAGCAATACTGCCAGTTAAGACACAGTGCTCAAATCCATGCATGCCATATCCCTTCCCCCCAAACCTCCCATAACCTAATGTACTGTAAACCTCTAGTCCTACTGTAAAGTGCTGTAGCCCATGTCATGCATGCATTGTCTCCTCCAACTCCCTCCCCCCTCCCCCAAAAAAGAATACCTAGAAGATACAGTTTGACGTCATGGTATAATAATTTTTTTCTATTTCTGTTTTCTATTTGGCATGTCTGGAGCTGGGCAAAGACAACGTGCAGGAATTCACTCCCAACCCCCCCCCCCCCCCCCTTGGTGCAGGAAACTCTCCCAGCAATACTGCCAGGTAAGACACAGTGCTCAAATTCATACATGGCATGTCCCTTCCCCCAAACCCCCCAAATCCTAATGTACTTTAAAACCTCTAGTCCTACTGTAAAGTGCTGTAGTCCATGTCATGCATGCTTTGTCTCCTCCAACCCCCCTCAAAAACTAGAAGATACAATTTAACAATGGACTGTACTGGCAGTTTAGTACTGTAGTTATTTTCATGTGTACAGTAGTCACAATGTTCAGTAGTCACAATGTACTGTAGTCATAATGTACGGTTCCCATGTCATGCCCTTTCCCCCCAAACCACCCAAAAATCTGGATTGTATAATGTAAGGTGCGATTGTAAATATATAATGTTGTCTCTTTCTTTACAGACCAAGATGTCCAAGAAGCACCATCCATTGCGAAGATGAAAAAGATGAAAAAGACAAGATTGTAAATTTTGAAGAGGCGACTTTGTATTCTTGTATTATTCTATTTTCCTTTATTATCCTTTACAAAGATTTTTTTTCATTCTTTTAATATACTTTTTGGTGTGTTTACTGTATGCTTTTACTGTTTAGACACTTACAGTAGTACTATTCATAAAGTACTAAAGGCAATTAAATATACTGTATACTGTACTGTATAAATAGCTCGTTGACATAATGTACAGTACTGTATTATTTATTTATAAAATATTTTACCAGGAAGTAATACATTGAGAGTTACCGCTCATTTTCAAGTATGTCCTGGGCACAGAGTGAAGACAAATAATACATGATTACAAATAAAATTACATAAATGAACAGGGTATACATTATATACAAGACATTGCATGCACAGTTAAAGAAAATAAATTTTATGGGCGAATGAAACAGTTACAGACCAGATTAAAATGTGAGACAGCCTTAGATTTGAAAGAACTTAAACTGGTGGTGGATGTGAGAGTCTCCTGTAGGTTGCTTCAGTTTTGGGGTGCACGGTAAGAGAAGTAGGAGCGGCCGGATACTTTGTTGAGCCTTGCGACCATGAACAGTCTTTTAGAGTCTGATCTCAGATGATAAATGCTGCATGTGGTAGGGGTGAGGAGCTTGTTCAGATAGCTGGGTAGCTTGCCCATAAAGAATTTGAAGGCAAGACAGGAAAGGTGAACTTTGCACCTAGACTTGAGTGATGACCAATCTAGTTCTTTGAGCATTTCGCAGTGATGTGTGTTGTAGTTGCATTGGAGAACAAAATGACAAATTGAATTGTAGAGGGTGTCAAGTTTGCTAAGGTGGGTTTGAGGTGCCGAGCCATATACTATGTCTCCATAGTCAATAATTGGAATTAACATCTGCTGTGCGATACGCTTTCTGACCAGGAGACTTGGGGAGGATTTGTTCCTGTAAAGTACTCCTAGTTTGGCATAGGTCTTGGTTGTCAGGGTATCAATGTGCATTTCGAATGTTAAGTGGGAGTCAAACCATATGTCCAGGTATTTAAAACTAGTGACACGGGTTAGGGTGGTGTTATTGTTGGTTCTAATTTTGAGCTCAGTCGCTGGAAGCTTTAAAAATTTAGTCTTGGTCCCAAATACCATTGTTACAGTCTTGTCAGTGTTTAAAAACAGTTTGTTTTGGGAAATCCAGTTTTCGAGTCTCAAAAAGTCAGACTGAAGTATGTGTTGAAGGTCAGAGAGGCTATGGCTGTGTGCACATAGGATTGTGTCATCTGCATACATGTGTATTGAGGCTTCCTGACAAGCTGTGGGAAGATAATTTATGAACACTGAGAAGAGTAGGGCCCCCAGAACAGAGCCTTGCGGGACACCACAGGTGATATCCAGGGGGTTGGAGTTAGACCTGGTATATGCGTAGTGCAATAGACTTCACAGCCGTATTGTAAATGGATAAATAAATAACCAGATACTTGTGAGGGGGGACCCTTAAACATAAACTTCATAGAAGACAGGTACTGGGTTGCAATCCTGGATAGTAAGCTCACTGATAAGTGAAGCTATGGTAAACAATGACACAGGACAATTGAGTATAATGACACCCTATAATGTACCAAAGTGTCTAAACAAATGAAGTCCTGAACAGTAAAACATGTAGCAAGCGAATAACTCACTTTGAGTGCTGCATAGTCCATGTGATCCACAGGTAAGGGGTCCCCAGGTGTGCTTCTGTCCACGGGGTAGACAAGTAGAAGAAAGGAAATTGGAGGAGCACTACTATACAGCCGCGGCCCCTTTTATTCTCCAACATCTCCAAATTTTTCCGGGATTTTATCCGAATGCCACGCACTTCACCGCACTTCACCACGTTCATGCCGCATTCTGACCGCATTTATCCCGCATTCATGTTGCATACACACCTGCGGTTGATGCGTGGTTTATGTGTTTATTGATAATGGTTTGAATTTAATTCGTTGCAATTCTTTGCGTATTCGCCAGATGGCAGATATTCATGAATTGTAATGCGCATGCGCTTCAGTAATGTGTCGACTTGCAGGTGTTTAAAAAAAATACCACAGTGGTCCATTGTAAATTGGCCTTGGGACTGAAGGAAGAAGTTACAATAATGTATCAATTTAGGCTTTTCATATTAAAAAAGATAAGCACTTTCTGGTCTGGTCATTGTCCTGAGAGTCCTGCCATGAGTGCACAACTGCAGTCCGTATTCCAAAAACCCGACAGAACGTACGCTTATTTAATATGGGCCGCAATTAATGCAACAGATGATAAGATGGCAACAGTTGTTCAAATTTATCAGTATTTTATCGAAAACTATGACTTTTAGAAATTTTCGCCAGATGCTCATATGTGGAAGCGTGCAATAAGGAAAAAATTATGTAGTGATCCATGTTTTTTTCGTATTGATCCCGATTTTATTGGAGGGTATTGGTGTGTATCACCGGGTTTTTCCCGTATCTATGATCATGGAGACGGCAAAAGGCGAAAGGTCGTGTTAAAACTAACTAAGAAACGTCAGTCGCTGGCAAGCAATGCGACAGCGACAGCTTCCAATAACGGTCCGACCGTCTGTGAAAACCTGGTGACCGGCAACCCTTGCTGTCTGTCCCCGCCCGGATACCTGCAGCCTGAGCCGGATTTCGCGTACAGTTTCGAGCAAGCTTGCATGTACCTAAGAGATTTCCAGCCTCATCAGCTGACTACAGGTGTTGTAGTCCCGCTGTCACCTGTCAACGACATGTATGATCAAGAATACGGGACTGGCAGTGGCTCGGCGCCAGCTGATTGGGAAAGTCTATGGTGAGTAATGTTGCCGTTTTTTATTCTATTCTTTTAGTTTTGATAATATCAATATCATTGTGCGATTCAAAAGTCAAGCGATTCTCCTGTAAGCAATATCATTGGCTGAGCAGCTTCTACAGTAGATACTGCACAATTGGTGAAAAGCTAGGCACATGCGCATTGGAACCTTCTTGAAACGTATATGCGTGTCATCACATCGACGGTAGGCGCATGCGCATGTGAACAGGAGACGCCCCCCGAGAAAATTATTGGTGGGACTGACTGTGGGATCTTCTTTAGGGGACTGACTGACCATTACAGTAAAACTTTAACTTTTTTTTGTTCCTCAGAAAAGAAAACTTTGTCATCTCATGCGGAAACCGGCAAATGGAGGGATTTCGATGGATGGATTTGTGTTACAATGCCTGCACATTGCTGAATCTGAGTAAAAAAAAACACGTAATGGCCGTTGTTATTGATTAATTTAAAACACGCAACATCTCCTTTATTAAAGTAGAGAGAGTCAAAACATGTACAGCACAACAGTATGGTGTTATTAAAAAAAAATCTTTATTCATAAAATTTTAAAAACGCAACATCTCCTTTATTAAAGTATAGAAAGTCAAAACATTTACAGTAGGATGGTGTAAAGAACAGTCAGTTTGGCCTGCACAACTCCAGTCTTCGAGGACCGCAAAGAGGCCTGGTTTTCAGGATAGCTTGAAATCCGGGCCTGTTTGCGGCCCTCGGGGACTGGAATTGTGCAGGTCTTGTGTACAGTAAGTAAAAACATTTCTTTACTAATACAAGTTAAAACACGCAACATCTCCTTTATTAAAGTACAGAGAGACAAAACATGTACAGTAGGATGGTGTACAGAACAGTATGTTGTTATTAAAAAAAAATATTTATTCATAACATTTAAAAACTGCAACATCACCTTTATTAAAGTACAGAAAGTCAAAACATTTACAGTAGGATGGTGTACAGAACAGTCAGTCAGGCACAGATTGAATATCGTAATATCAAGATGGTTTAGGCAGGCTTGTGGAGAAAATAAAAATAAAAAATGAGGAGAAAAAAAATATATATTTTTTTTTTGGTCACTCACTCTTGAACTTCGCAAGTAAGCAGTGGTGAACTTACAGATGCATGCGCAGTAATCATCAGCTATGTACTGTAGCTCCCATCCCAAAGAGGATTACACACAGGTGCAGAGAGGTGATGCTCGGCTAGGGACGGATTAAAAACACAATGGCAAGCTTTAGAAACAGAATGGCTCTGGAGAGGTGTCTGTGGATAACAGGTTCAAATCCTTGAGCGAGCCTTGTGTGTGTGTGCATGGGGGAGGGGGGTACAGGGTACAGCTGCATGAATGATTAGCTGTACTACAGTGCAAAGAAATGGCATATTTTCAAAAGGCAGGTCATCATAATAATTTGATCCCTACATCCCCAATACAGTATAAAAAGCACACAAATCAACCATGTGCAGTCAAACGCACAGTGTCGCAGTCAAAAGCTACAGCACAGATTGAATACCGTAATATCAAGATGGTTTAGGCAGGCTTGTGTAGAAAATAAAAATAAAAAATGAGGAGAATTTTTTTTTTTTTTGGTCACTCACTCTTGAACTTCGCAAGCAAGCAGTGGTGAACTTACAGACGCATGCGCAGTAATCATCAGCTATCAAACAGGAATGTGATTGAAACCAGAAAGACACACATTCAAAGGATTTGTGTGGGAGAGGTGTACTGCACTGTAGATAAGATACAGAAAGAAGTTGAAATACTGCAGTGCAGTACTGCAAATTATCCTGTGTGTGTGCGGGGGTGAGCGAAGGGAGAGTGCTGTATATGCCCAAATGTGATACCGTTACAGTACTGTACACGCCTATGCGTTTCAACAACTTTCAAATGAGACATACAGCACTGCAAAAGCATGTATAAATATGCAAATTTACAATTACTGCGCGCACACGCAGACTGTGTACTGACGTAGGTAGAACTGATGAAGTGTTAGACTTCGAACACAACAGCTCGCGAACGCCCCCTGAGTTTTTAGATGATATTGCAGTATTGCAGTATTGCAGACAGCAATAATAAAATGCTAATATTACGAGCGCTAAAATACCGCAATACACTCCGGACAAAAAAAAAAAAAATACATCTGTCCGCGGTTATCAGAGTTGCGCCGCTACGGCCGCACGAGGCTAAAGGCGGCCACCACTGTAAGTATCAAAAAGTAGGAAAAAGAAGGTGCGTGTCCTATAAAAAATTATTTATTGTTCATGGATAAAAAGGGGCACTGTAGAGCCCCACCAACGTTTCACGCTTCACAGAGCGCTTTTTCAAGGTATACATATCACAACTTTATTGACATATATATAGGCACACAATAATATGATCAACCAATACTCACAGCTCACAAGTGGTCCGCCCTCTGTGATTGCTAATGTTCATCTGATGTGTGCATATAGGTAAATGTGTACACAAGGATGACGCCTACTATCTCCACCTCCAAACACTAATCCGGAAGCATGTGGGGTCTAACAACCCTCCTGGTACGCGCTTGCGCAATAGCCAAATGAGGGACAGTCCCCCATGCCGGGGGATGCGGGGAAACGACGTCGTCCTGTGACCCTACCTACACGCATCATTGAAGCTCTAGATGCGCGCGCATTCTAAACCTACCAGTCACTGGTCTCTCCTCGCAATCGGAGAAGACCTAGTGAGCCACAGACCCTCAGTGGAGTGCGCTTGCGCAGAACCAACTGAGAAAGCCAGAGGCACACAGAATGCCTCGAGTGCGGGTTGGGAGAATGACTGGCAGAATAAAGATGCACAGAATGACCAACAGGTTATGCTGAGACATAACAAAACATTAAAAAATATATACAATATATGTATCAAAGAAAAAACGAATTTTCAAAAAAAAACCCTTGTTTAACTTTGTTCTAAATGATATTGATTAAACAAAGGGTGTCACTAAAAACATCACTTTACATATGCATAGTCAAACCTAAGCCCCAAATTCTCATGGAGCTGATGACATCTACGGTGAGTGGATAAATACTGGCAGATATAAAGCATTGGGTGAATGAGGAAAATATCTAATATAGTATAATGATGGAATCTGTTCTAGAAGGATAATTATTCAGAAATTTCCTCCATAGGGATTCACTCATGGTTAGTTGCCATTTCTGTCCACCCAGCGACCTTAACTGGTACAGCCACCTATTGTCGCATTACAAATAAAGAATCAATAACTACATGATGTAATGGAGAAACATTGCTCTATTAGAATTACCAAAAAACTTTTTCTGAGGCTGGTTATAAAAACAAAGCAGAAAATTAAAGGGCAATACATTTAAATTTTAAGAAAAAAGCTAAATCAGGAACATATTTTGAAGAAGTCGTAATTTGAGAACATGCTTCAAAATAAATATCTTCACCAAGACACCATATTGAGGAGACGTCCTATCAGGTGATACAGTATATTAAACAAAGAAAGGGAAAGAAGGGAGTTGTTTGGATAATATTAAGGATTACATTTGGTATTATGATATACAAATACAATGCATAATGAAAAGAACCAGATACAGTCCGCAAGGAACTCAATATAGAGAGTATACACCATAAGATCATAGTTAATACTCTAAAGATGCCTAACTATTGGGAAGAAAATGATCTAATTGTCCAAATAAGGACCAAGATCCCAATCGATATTAAGGCCAGAGGTGTTGATGGTAAATATCCAAAAGAGTTCCCGTCGGTTAAGTAAGTTCAATTTGTCCCCACCTCTTATAGAGCAAGAGACCTGTTCAATACCCATAAAGGAAAAGCCTGGCAAGCCACCCTGGCTACAGCATTGAAAAGGTTGGACACAGGGTGCAGATGATCCCCCTTCTCAATAAGGCGCACATGCTGCATTATTCTAACCTTAAGGGCTCGAATGGTTCACCCAATGTATTGTTTTATTTGGGAAACAATAGGGGCAAATACCTTTAGAGTATTAACTATGATCTTATGGTGTATACTCTCTATATTTAGTTCCTTGCGGACTGTATCTGGTTCTTTTCATTATGCATTGTATTTGTATATCATAATACCAAATGTAATCCTTAATATTATCCAAACAACTCCCTTCTTTCCCTTTCTTTGTTTAATAAATCACCTGATAGGACATCTCCTCAAAATGGTGTCTTAGTGAAGATATTATTACTTTTTGAAGCATGGTCTCAAATTACGACTTCTTCAAAATATATTCCTGATTTTGCTTTTTTCTTAAAATTTAAATGTATTGCCCTTTAATTTTCTGCTTTGTTTTTATAACCAGCCTAAGAAAAAGTTTTTGGGTAATTCTAATAGAGTAATGTTTCTCCATTACATCATGTAGTTATTGATTCTTTATATGTAATGTGACAATAGGTGGCTGTACCAGTTAAGGTCGCTGCGTGGACAGAAATGGCAACTAACCATGAGTGAATTTCTATGGAGGAAATGTTCTGAATAATTATCCTTCTAGAACAGATTCCATCATTATACTATATTAGATATGTTCTCCATTCACCCAATGCTTTATATCTGCCAGTATTTATCCACTCAGCGTACCTGTCATCAGCTCCATGAGAATACGGTGGTGGATGTGTGGAGAAGGCGCTACTGCGCATGACAGAAGTCCAAACAGGTCCCGGATGGTACAAAAAACTTTATTGGCAACACACTTGGGGGCTACACCACGATCTCCTCCTCTACGCGTTTCACCCTTGGAGATAGGGCTTCGTCTTGGAGTCAGGAGACGTGGTGCTTCCCAGAAATTTATACAAGAAAAAGCCCGCGAAAACGGGAAGTGATAATTGTTAACCCCATCATGTACAAAATTCTTTTTAAACACAATGCTAATTAAAGGCATGGTGATATCCTGATATAGCCACTATGTAAACATATATATTTGATTTTAATCATAAACATAACTTCAAAAGGGGGCTAATCTATAAACATGGGGGTTATATAAAATGAATTAAAAAGATGCTAGCAATATTGCATGAAGAACAATCAAACTCTATTGGCCCTTGGATCCATATAATGAAGCAGTGCTTGTTTGTGCCTAGATGTTGCTATAGCCTTTTATTAAAAATGCATATAACACAAACCATCTTGGGTCTTTTTATATACTGTTGGACTGCTTTAAAGACCTTAATAGGGCCAAAGTGATGAAAGCGGAAAAGATATGCCAGAAGAAGGAGAGTGAAGGGAGGAGGGAGGGGGGAGGGAAGGAGGGAGGGATGGGGGGGGGGGGGAGGGAGATGGAGATGGAGGGAGAAGATGAGAACCTGAGAAAGGAAAGAACACAGTGCATGGCCATTATCAATATTTGCAGCATACACAAGCAATGATACAATATTAAAAATGTAAAAAATGTAAAACAAAGGAAGATATACGGCATGTTCTAGGAACCTAAATAGTTAACTGATGCATATTATTAATGAATAAAGATTAGTTAGAAATCACAATAAATTCATAAGAAACATCGTAGATCCCATTCTACATTAAGTCCATTGGGTTGTAGAGTGTTTAAAGCAAAAATCCAATGGGCCTCTCTTTGATATAGGATTTTCTTCCGATCTCCTCCACGTGGAGGTAAGGGGATGTGTTCAATGGTCATACATTTAAAGGATTTAATTGAACCCAATGGACATGTATTGAAGTGTATGGGTACTGGATGTATCATATTGCGGTTGCGGATAAGTCTCAAGTGCTCTAAGATGCGAATCCTGAGCACTCTGCTTGTGAGACCCACATATTGTTTTTTACAGCCACATTGTAAAACATACACTACAAAGGATGTTTGACAGGATATAAATGATCTAATTCTGAACTTACGTGATTCATCACAGTTTGAAAAGTGCGTAGTTTTAGTCATATAAGAGCAAATGTTACAATGGCCACATTTGAACGAACCCAGTAATTTGGGAAACAGTGATAGCCTACTATCCATACAAGCATCAGACCGTAGCATACTAGGTGACAATAAATTGCCTAACGTAGCAGCTTTTCAGAATACTATGTGTGGACCATGAGAATACGGTGATTAGGTTTGACTATGCATATGTAAAGTAATGTTTTTAGTGACACCCTTTGTTTAATCAATATCATCTTGAACAAAGTTAAACACAAGGGTTTTTTTTTTTAATTCGTTTTTTCTTTAATTCATATATTTTATATGTTTTTTTAATGTTTTGTTATGTCTCAGCATAACCTGTTGGTCATTCTGTGCATCTTTATTCTGCCAGTCATTTTCCCAACCCTGCACTCAAGGCATTCTGTGTGCCTCTGGCTTTCTCAGTTGGTTCTGCACACGCGCACTCCACTGAGGGTCCGTGGCTCACTAGGTCTTCTCCGATTGCGAGGAGAGACCAGTGACATGGTAGGTTTAGAATGCGCGCACATCTAGAGCTTCAATGACGCGTATAGGTAGGGTCAAGGGACGACGTCGTTTCCCCGCGTCCCCCACCTTCCATTAGCTTGGGGGACTCTCCCTCATTTGGCTATTGCACAAGCGCGTACCAGGAGGGTTGTTAGATCCCACATGCCTCCGGATTAGTGTTTGGAGGTGAAGATGGTAGGCGTCATCCTTGTGTACACATTTACCTATATGCACACATCAGATGAACATTAGCAATCACAGAGTGCGGACCATTTGTGAGCTGTGAGTATTGGTTGATCATATTATTGTGTGCCTATATATATGTAAATAAAGTTGTGATATGTATACCTTGAGAAAGTGCTCTGTGAAGCGTGAAATGTTGGTGGGGCTCTCCTGTGCCCCTTTTTATCCATGACCAATAAATAATTTTTTATAGGACACGCACCTTCTTTTTCCTACTTTTTGATACTTATAGTAGTGCTCCTCCAATTTCCTTTCTTCTTCGGATTGGAGTTAGAGCCTGAGATGGACACATGTTGGGATCTACCTGATAGGTAGAACTGAAACCAGTTTAAAGCATGCTTCCCTATTCCAGTATAAACTATACAGTATAAACATCTTGCAAATAAGGTGCATTTACTGTTTAGATACACTTATACTAGCACTACAGTACACTGTACATACTGTAATATTAAGTTGTAAAGGCATTTAAATATATATAAATATCTGACAGACCGTATATACAAATCATGAAATTAAATTGCTTTTTGTGCTTAAATAAACTTACTGTAGTACAGTAAATAGAGTACTGATATCATTTACACAGGCGACACGTTTAATTCTTAGCTGGCTAGTTCCGCAAGTCGGGAGATGTCCTGGCTTGCTAGCCAAATCCCCTTGGCGTGCCGCGCGTCACGGATGCGCGGTCACGCTTCATCGGGTGCCTGCGCCCCATGCACGCGTGCCCAGGGCTCCCCGAGGGAGCCCTGGTGTCCCGCGATGTGGGGGACGGCGGTAGGGGAGAGGGGAGGGGGAAGCCCAGAGAGGGGAGGGGGAAGCCCCGATCGGAGGACCGCTCCTCCGAGGCTTCGGCGCGCGCACGGGACACCCCGGCACGCGCCCGGTTACTGTCGCGGCCGAGACCAGGTAAAGGTAAGAATAAACTCGGCCGCGACAGTAAGTATACTGTTTTAAATATATCTTTGACATACACTATAAAAATCTTTAAAATAAGTTGCATTTACGGTTTACATACACTTACAATTCAGTGAGGAAACGCACTGTATCTTACTATACAGTAATTTAATTCTGAATAAGGTTACATAATGACATGCATGCGCAGAAATGTGATGCCATGCATATGCGTTTCAACAAGGTTCCAATTTAACATAAACTTTATTATACTGAACAAATGAAACATTTAATTTGTTAAAAATACTTTTTGTTGTGTGTGTTCATATTTTACATCTTCTAGAGTTCGAGAATTTTTGTATGGCAAAAAGCTAAGGAGCCTCAGAAAGAATTTTTTTCCCATAACATGTACAGTATATGAACTCATATTTTTAATCTTCAAATTACAATTACACACACACTTGAAGTACTGTACGGGAATAAAAGACAGGTTGAATTGCATATAACAAGAAACAAAGAAGTCCAGAGCAACATCCAATGTGACAAAAATACACAGTGAAATACCTATATATCTCTTGAAAAAGGGTAATTTAGTTAACCATTTGGCCGAAGAATAAAAGCCTGCAAGCCACATCAAGGCATGACCAATTTGCAGGTCATAACACTAACTGATTAAAATTCTTATTTACCTCTATAATTAGAGGAAGAATGGTCCTAGCATTGAACTTGTCACAACCAGCTGCATGAAAAGAAAACCTGCTTACTTGGAAAGTGGGGAGGAATGAGCTTAAACCCAGGGAGGGAGGAGTCAATAACCCTCAAAACAGCTGAGACTTGCAGGACAAAGTTAATAAACACACAGATACCAAGAAAGCTCTTGTTAACCACCCAAATTTAGCACCAAAGGGCCACAGAGTTAACTAAATGACCCTTTTTCAAGAGATATATTGGTATTTCACACACACACACACACACACACACACACACACACACACACACATATATATATATTATCATATATATATATATATATATATATTATATATATATATATATATATTATAATCCATGTCACACAGCCGGCACACCTATATCAAGTAATAAGTTTTGGTGCTTATCCCTAAAGCAATAACAGACCATACGATACCGGTTGAACACGACATCAAGGGACAGCACGCAGTAAGTAAATCAAAATGTTCATATTTGATGAATAGAAGACACAAAAACCCCGTTTCGGTCACACCAGTGGGACCTTTCTCAAGGTGGCGCACCAGACATTTTTGATTACTTACCTGCGTGCTGTCCCTGATGTTTTGTTGCAACCGTTATCGTATGGTCTATATATTATATATATTATATATAATAGATATATATATATTATAAATAATATATATAATATATATATATATATATATATACTAATTGTGACGTCCAGTCCCAGCGTCGGATCTTTTTGTCCATATCAAAGGCAGGGAAACACTGTACTTTCTAAGCAGGGGTTTATTTACAGGGTATAAAGCGGTACAGGGTTACTCATAACACAAAACGGAAATAAAGACCTACCCTTCCAGGAGTACTGACTAATACTTGCTTAGTCCCTAACTAGTCTGGGAGAGCTAATCTCTTTTCCCCACTTTAACCCATTATACCTGCAGCAGGAGGTCTCCTTCAGATCAGTCACAGGCTACAGCATCTCTCTCACCCTGTCTGTATAACTCTCAACAGTGTGTGTCTGGCAGCATGGGGGGGGGGGGGATCTCTGTATCACTTCCTGACTATACAGGCTAGGCTAATTTGCTCATTAACTCACAGCTGCACAGACCTCTTCGCCTAGGTCACGCAGATGTTTCTCTGCCTTCTTGCGGCCAGCACACTAAAACTCCAGGTCCTTCCTCAGGTCTTGAAGCTGTCCTTCTATTGCTTCTTTCTGGCTCAAGGCAGCTGCCAATTCAATTCTTCTCAGGGCCTTCAATCTCTCCCGGTGCTTGCTCTGGGTTGTTGCCAGCGCATCCTTCAGATTTTGGATCTCTGCTGTAGTTTTTGTCGGCTAGGATTGCTGCTGCTTCTGTTTCCCATGCCTTCTTTCTCCTGGGAGTACTAGTTTTTGTGATGGAGCAGGCTCTGCTCTTCTCCAGCTCTTTTTGCAGCTTGAGGTTGTCCTCCTTTATAGCTGGAGTTGTTTGCTGGACTGTTTTCAGTTATCTGCTTTAGCTCTAAAGCATTTTATCCAACTTCAGTTTTTCAGATTCCAGGTTTGGACTTTTTATTTTTTTTCGTATTCTGCTTCCAGTGATGCTCTGGTAAGGCTCAGGGTGCCTTCCTCATCAGTCTGCTCAGCGGGGACCCACTGGGTACTCAGTCGCTTCTGTAGCACTTGCTGCTTTACTTTACTCAGCTTTTTTTAACAGTGCAGACCTCTCCCTGAAAAGCTTCTATCTGGGCGATGAGGCGTTGAACTTCTTGTTGGGAGATGCCTCATAGAACCGTTTCCAGTCACAGTCTTTTGGTCTGGACTCACTTGGATTTCTGCTTATGGCGGTATCGGTACCTTTGTCATGGCAAGGCTAGTAGTCATTCCTGTGACGATTGTTCCGCGCTCTGTGTTGTAGTCCACCTCTGGTGTTTTCTGATGCCACGGGGTAACCTTCCCTGCAGCTTCTGTAGCACACGGAGTTTGTTCATTCTGCGGGGCCACTAGGAGTCCTCATCGTCCTCTTCTGTACTGCAAGTAACTGTGCTGAACCGTAAAACCCACCCAGCGCCATGATGCCCCCACAGAAAAGTTACATCATTGTGTCCGTGTTCCGAGGGCAAACTGCGGCCACATGTCTCAAGTTCATGGCATCTGTACACTCTATATACCTTCCAAACTGGTCGGTGTTTTGGCTCCAGTCTACTGGGGAACAATGAGACCAGAGTCCCTCTTAGGTGCTGTGGGACTCCCTACACCTTTACAGCAGTCAGTGAGTCCTTGGGGATTCCTATTCGGTTTAACAGTCTTATCGGACCTCCAGGAGCGCGGAAGTGAGAACCGGCGCACTCATCTGGATTCTTGAGCTCTTGACACTCTTCGGCAGTCAAGTAACATTCGACTAAAGCGACCACCTTTTTCGGCGTCTTTGGGGTCACTCTGGCTCACCCCTTTCTGGATGGTGCGGGGACCTCTCATGAACCCGTTCATTAAACAACTCTTTCGACAACTGCAGCGAGGGACAATACCTCAGGCTGGAGCCACTTCCGCAGAGTGTATAAGGTTATAGATTTGAGAGCGGGGTGTCTTCTCTAAATCAAAACGCCGGAATGGAACCATTGAGCCCGAACCGCGAGGGTGACCCCTAGTCGTGCCATAACCTCCGCCTTCAGGGTGTCATAGTCTTTAGCTTGCTCGGTCTCTAAGTCATAATAGCACTGTTTGGTCACCACCAGAAGGGAGCAATTATTCCCGCCCACTCCTCTGCGGCCACCCTTCGCGTACTCGTTGCGCTCGAGATTGCCAGTTACGCCTAAACGCATCGTCCATCGTCATTTTCTGAATGAGGTGGTTTGTACCTGGTGAGCGACCTGTGGGGCCACTCTAGGCTGGGCGGTAATTTTTCCTCTCCCAACGCTCGGAGCTCCTGGTATAGGCGAAGTTGCGCCTCATTTTGCTCTTCTTTTAGCGTCTGATTAGGGACAGACGCCATCTGTTGTACTAACGCCGCCGTGATTTCAGTTGTGACTTTGTCATCTGTAGTAAACCCTCATTATAGGATTTTGCCATCTCCCTCTGGGTCTTTGCCAGTTGCTGCAAACCCCGCATTAAAATGCAGAATTTTCCGTTTGCTTGTGCTGAAGCGAGGTCAGAAATTTCTCCATTTTCCCTTTTCACTGCCTTGTGGACTGCCCGAGTTAAACTCCACCAATTTTGACATCTCAGTCCCAGCGTCGGATCTTTTTGTCCAGATCAAAGGCAGGAAACACTGTATTACTCTAAGCAGGGGTTTATTTACAGGGTATAAAGCAGGTACAGGGTTAACTCATAACACAAAACGAAATAAAAGACCTAACTACTCCTTCCAGGAGTACTGACTAATACTGCTTAATCCCTAACTAGTCGTGGGAGACTAAACTCTTTTCCCCACTTTCCACGTTACCAGTACTGCAGCAGGTCTCCTTTCAGATTCAGTCTACAGCAGCTTCTCTCACCCTGTCTGATAACTCTCAACAGTGTGTGTTCTGGCAGCATGGGGGGGGGGGGATCTCTGTATCACTTCCTGACTATACAGGCTAGGCTAATGTAGCTCATTAACTCACAGCTGCACAGACCTGTACAGCTATGAGAGCTGAAAGTCCCACAACTGCCCCCACTCTAGCCCTAGAGGCAGCGAGGCACACAATATTTTTATATATATATATATATATGTGTGTGTGTGTGTGTGGTGTGTTTGTGTGTGGGTGTGTGTGTGTGTGTGTGTGTGTGTGTGTGTGTGTGTGTGTGTGTGTGGTGTGTGTGTGTGTGTGCTGTGGTGTGTGTGTGTGTGTGTGTGTGGTGTGTGTGTGAATACCATACTCTTGAAAAAGGGTCATTTAGTTAACTCTGTGGCCCTTTGGTAGCTAATTTGTGGTGTTAACAAGAGCTTTCTTGGTATCTGTGGTGTTTATTAACTTTGTCCTGCAAGTCTCAGCTGTTTTGAGGGTTATTGACTCCTCCCTCCCTGGTTTAAGCTCATTCCTCCCCACTTCCAAGTAAGCAGGTTTTCTTTCTCATGCAGCTGGTTTGTGACAAGTTCAATGCTAGGACCATTCTTCCTCTAATTATAGAGGTAAATAAGAATTTTAATCAGTTATGTGTTATACCTGCAAATTGGTCATGCCTTGATGTGGCTTGACAGGCTTTTATTCTTCGGCCAAATGGTTAACTAAATTACCCTTTTTCAAGAGATATATAGGTATTTCACTGTGTATTTTTGTCACATTGGATGTTGCTCTGGACTTCTTTGTTTCTTTTATATGCAATTCAACCTGTCTTTATTCCCGTACAGTACTTCAAGTGTGTGTGTAATTGTAATTTGAAGATTAAAAATATGAGTTCATATACTGTACATGTTATGGGAAAAAAATTCTTTCTGAGGCTCCTTAGCTTTTTGCCATACAAAATTCTCGAACTCTAGAAGATGTAAAATATGAACACACCAACAAAAAGTATTTTTAACAAATTAAATGTTTCATTTGTTCAGTATAATAAAGTTTATGTTAAATTGAACCTTGTTGAAACGCATATGCATGGCATCACATTTCTGCCATGCATGTCATTATGTAACCTTATTCAGAATTAAATTACTGTATAGTAAGATACAGTGCGTTTCCTCACTGAATGTAGTGTATGTAAACCGTAAATGCAACTTATTTTAAAGATTTTTATAGTGTATGTCAAAGATATATTTAAAACAGTATACTTACTGTCGCGGCCGTTTAATTCTATACCTTTACCTGGTCCTCGGCCGCGACAGTAACCGGCGAGTGCCGGGGTGTCCCGTGCGCGCGCCGAAGCCTCGGAGGAGCGGTCCTCCGATCGGGGCTTCCCCCTCCCCTCTCTGGGCTTCCCCTCCCCTCTCCCCTACCGCCGTCCCCCACATCGCGGGACACCAGGGCTCCCTCGGGAGCCCTGGCACGCGTTGCATGGGGCCGCAGGCACCCGATGATAGCGTGACCGCCATCCGTGACCGCGGCACGCCAAGGGATTTGGCTAGCAAGCCAGGACATCTCCCGACTTGCGGAACTAGCAGCTAAGAATTAAACTGTCGCCTGTGTAAATGATATCAGTACTCTATTTACTGTAGCTACAGTAAGTTTATTTAAGCAAAAAGCAATTTACATTTATGATTTGTAGTTACGGTCTGTCAGATATTATTTATATATATTTAAATGCCTTTACATATATTTAGTGGTAAAATTGGGCCCAGCCGCAACCAATAGCAGGGCATATCCAAAGGTCGGGGGAAATTTGTAGCGCCGGAACCCTGGCAGCCCTGACCCCATGTGCCTTCAGACTATTTATAGATTTGCAAAGTATGTACAGTAGCCAAATTGATCCTTAAAATAAAGATGAGAAAAGATGGTGACACTAATGTGGAGAATGAGAAATATGAAACAATAACTCTTGACGAGGAATATATGACTACACTAAATGAATTACTTGAAGAGAACATCATGGAGAATAGAACAGGGAAGATTTATCGTATTTAAAATCCTGTCTCAAAATTGAGTGTGAGGAAGATTTTGGTTTCCTAAGATCAACTACTTACTTTCTACCCGGTATATTATAAGGGAACGGCAATAGATGCCCAGATAGTACATAAGGAACAAAGCGTTCTTTAATACAAAAATAAATCAAATTTTAGAAAGAAACTATCAATGAAAGAAAGACACTTTGAAAAAATTGGTTGAGGATGATATTATTGTAATTAGAGAGGTGGATAAGGGCAGGGGCATTGTGATACAGAGATATGAGGATTACTTGAAGGAGGCTCAAAGACTCCTGAAAGATCCCAATACATATCACAAATTAAGAGAAAATCCCGCTAATGAATATATGTTGGAGCTCGAGAAACTATTAATAAATGGGAAAAAAGATGTCTAACTACGCATATATCGCAATATATAGATATATTTCTCCAACCACTAGTCTCCACACTGCCCTTGCATCTTAGTATTAATGATTTTAAATGGGAAAATGATTTCATATGAGTTACTTGTGATGTTTATTCTTTATATACAGTACATGTATTGAGCATGAAAAGGGTATTGAGGTGATTAAAAACTTAAATTTAGATACATTAATATAATTAATTTGACATTGCAATACTGTACATTAAAATAATCAGCAGGGCAAAAAAAACCATTGATTGCCATTGTGGTTACCTATGCCCTCAACAGGGGCACACATAATAATGGTCACCCTACAACCCTCCCATCTTCCTCCAACACCCCCCCCCCAACACATACAGTAATAGGCAAGAGCCGTAAAAAGGATTTGGGCTGATTCGACCATCTCTATCTAGGACAAGAGTGCAGACAAGACCATGTCACGGGAGACCAAACATTTACACCTTTTATACCGGGATCATAACACTGAGCAAAACAAGGTGGTAAAATAAATTGTCATTTATTCACTTAAAATAGGATAAGCACGAGGCGTGGCCAAGACACCAAAGGAGCAGGACGTGCAGCAGTAG
Source organism: Ascaphus truei (assembly GCA_036426205.1). NCBI lineage: Eukaryota > Metazoa > Chordata > Amphibia > Anura > Ascaphidae > Ascaphus > Ascaphus truei. Next base: position 69,082 of record WSYH01001056.1, on the reverse strand, counting down.
AGCTCCATCCCAAAGGACTACTGTAGATAAAGGGGAAAAAGCGGCGAAAATAAATTAATATAAACCTCCACAAAAACGAAATTTGCTAGGGGAAGACAGCCTCTTTCATCGGTGGGACCCGGTTTCTCAAAAATTAGAGCTGAAATCTCATAAACGGAGATGAAAGAAATCAGGCTCCCCTGAAGACCGAAAACATAAAATGGCCGCCAAACACCTGAAAACTAAATAAAACATAAATAAAAAACACACAACCTTAAGCACGGTGAATTGGAGGAGCTCAGGCTATTACAGAGCTGTGGAGGAGGTGGGTGAGGGTCTGGGGGATACCGGGCATCAGTTAAGAGGAGAACGAGGATGATACGAAGACCGCCGGCCATTTTGTTTGGTGGCGCGGAGGCGGCACCAAGGAGGAGTGGCCGGCCTCCTACTGCGTGATAATAGTCTCTGCCTGGCTCAGAGAGATGCAGTGATCTCCCCCTTGATCGCTCGGTGGTGTCGGGGGACGGGGCGTGGAGGCAGGAACCGATCGGATCACTCAGGCCCGGCGCAGGCTCCATCAGGGAGGTGAGTGCGAGCAGTAGAGCCCGTCCCTGCCGCCTGGCCCCCCTGCCACCGAATCACCAGACCGCGCGATCGTGTCCCCTTCGCCTAGTCGGAGGAGCGGTAGCGGCCACAGCGCTGCAGTGAGTGAGCTGACTGACCTGATCGGGCCTCAGATCAAGATGGCAGCTACGGTGAGTGAAGTAGAGGTGCAACCAATCAGCTGTGCTCCTGGTGACCGGGCTGCTGGGGCTCATGGATCTGCCTCTCCCCTGCTTGCTGTCTGGGCCCCTAGAGTTACAGATCGGCGGACGGGTCCTGCTCTGCTGGAGAAAGAGGAGGAGGGAGAGGCTGGCAGCTGCATCTTAAGGGGGCAGGCTCCCTGGGTTCTGGGGCTGAATAGGGAATCTCTGAGAGGGATCTGGGGGCTACCCAGTCCATAAGTTATCATTTTCTCCTGAAGCCACACAATAAAAACCCCTCTTGCCCCCCCCCCCCCAAAAAAATAAACAAAAGGAGAAAACAGAAAATGTAAAAATTAAAGGGGCAGCACCCCCACACACACAAAAAAAATAAATAATAATAATAAACCTAAAACCCTGCTAAATAAAACAAACAAAAAAAAAATGAGGCGCATGCGCGACGGAGGTGAAGATGGAAGCATAATCTATCCATCCATCAGACAACCGGAAGATATGTCACAATTCACACGCGAGCTTGGCGTTGAACTTCCAGCCCCGCAGAGAGCGGACTTGCCGGTCTCTCGGTGACCGGGCCGCGGGGGAGGGGTCCCCATCAGGGCTTCAGAGCGGCTGGCAGACCAAAATTCCCAGAACAACCAACTGCCCGACCGGGAAGGTTGAGAGACCCGTCAACCTCCTCAAATGCTGGCTTCTGATTGCTGAGACCACCTCCGCAGCGTGAGAAGGCTGAGGCAGGGGGTCACCTGCCCTGGAGATATGGGAGAGGCGCTCCGGCAATGCCATTGGCAGGATCGCTGATGGATGCAGGAGCCATTATCCTGTTTATGTTTGGCGCACTTGGTGGGGGGGGGGTTGGGTTTCAAGGCTGTTGGGGACCTCCAGCGCTGGGTCTGGGGGGTGTGGGGGAGCTGATGGGGAGATGCAGAGGCCTACACGGGGGCCCAGGAAAAGAAGAATCGCAGTGCACATGCCCGGTTAGAGCGAAAAGATCCGAACGCTATCATCAAGCACAGGTCAGAGATGGGCTTTCAGGGGACAGAACTTTTAAGCCCGACTAGAACACTTCCCACCCCCTGTGTTTGGCCATAAGACCCTGACTCCAATCCCACCCTAAATTACTAACTAGCCTGTGCCACCACTAGCTCTGGTTCTGATTGGCTAACACGAGAAGACCCCGTGACCCTCAGGCTCTCCCCAGTTAATATACTCCCCTATAAGTAACTGGCAGGAGTCCCCCTGACCTAGTTTGAAAAAGTTTAGTATTTAATCATTCATACAAGATCTTGGTCTACTGAAAGGCAGGATAAACGGTTTATTTTATATCCTTGTTGTACTCGCTCTTCCTGTGTCCCGGTCCTCGTGTTAGGTAGATCCAGTTTGCAATTGACCGTGGTCGGTTTACAGTCCGGGAAACCCACTCGTTAAATTGTGGTGAAAGACATTTCTCAGTTAATTTTGTTATGAAATTATAACAGTTGGGATAAGTGTTTACCCATGTTACAAGGTGACCCTTCACTCTCCCTTCCCCTCTCCCCCCGTCCCCACCCCCACGCATCGACTATTTTCTAGTTACCAAGAATATCTTAGAGGCCGCCACCAAATCAGATATCGGCCCGATCACATGGTCGGATCATGCTCCGGTAACCCTGACAATCTCCATACCATTTATGAAAACGACCACTTATAATTGGAAATGAAATGACTCCCTATTAAACAATGTGGAAGTGGAAAGAGAAATTAAAAGAGCACTCAAAGACTATTTTAATATCAATTTCGGATGGTCTCATCCCTAGCACTCTTGTGGGAAGCCCATAAGGCAGCAATTAGAGGCAAGTTCATTTCAATCTCCTCCCACAAAAAGAAAATCAAAGTAAAAATGATAAAAACATTAACAGACAAAATTCTCGAACTGGAGAAACAACACAAAACCAACCCTTCAAAAAAAATATATACAGTAAGCTATTGACCACCAATAGAAACGAGATTAAGCAAATCCAATTGGAGAATGTAGAAAAAGCTCTTAAATGGACCAACCAAAAATACTATGATAAGGGCAACAAGGCCGACAAACTTCTTGCTGGCAAGTTAAGAGGAGTGCAGAAAAGATCCCAAATAACAGCGATCAAGAGTAAGTCTGGTATATATACTATACAACGAAAAAAAACATAGCAGAAGTTTACTAAATTTTACACTAATTGTAAAACCATCAGAGCCAACTGGGTTGGAGGCAATCACAAATTACCTCGATGATTGCAATCTTCTTTCATTGACAGAGGAAGAGAACTCCTTACTCAATGCCAAAATCTCGAAGGCAGAATTGTCTGCTGTGGGGAAAACACTAAAAACCTCTAAAGCCGCGGGCCCAGACGGCTTCTCCAATGTCTATTACAAGAAATTCTTACCTATATTGTCCACTCACCTACTGAATTTGTGTAATTCATTCATGGAAGGAAACCCGATCCCATCGTCAATGTCACTAGCAAACATTGCTATTATACTGTAAGGAATCCGCTCCGCGGTTTACTGGTTGCCTTACCTTGCAGACCGGTGCAGTTCTGGAACACTTCTCCTGTTATTTACTGCAGCCTGGATTCTCTCACCAAAGCAATACTGCCACACACTCCCTCTGATATTTACTGCAGCCTGGATTCACTCACCAAAGCTATACTGCCACACACTCCCACTGGTGTCTACTACAGCTGTGCAGCCTATCACTGCAACCTAGATTTGCATTTACTCATTGGAGAAGTACCTTCATACCCACCTCCGGGGATTGGCCCGCTGGCCTTTAAGTACTGTGTTCCCACAATGCTCCCTGCCGAGCATAGTCCTTACCGGATGTCACTACCTGTTCTGCCACAAGCTCTCGCTTGTTCTCCTGTGCTGAAGCGGAGGTTTTGCCCTGCGTTCATCAGCTTCCTGCTTTCCTGCACTGAAGCAAAGGTATCCCCTACGTCTTCAGCTTCCTTCTCCTGTGCTGCAACGGAGGATTCCCCTGCATCTTCAGCTTCCTGGTTCCTGGGGCCTACTCTTTCCCTAATATAGAGAGGCCGTGTCCTGGTTCCTGCGCTGTAACGGAGGATTCCCCAGCCCGCTCAGGACTCTTGCGCTGTGCACTGGTTTACCCGTGCAGCTAGGCGGTGTGCTACTCTGGTCTGCCTACCACCTCCTGAGACCAGTACCATGGGCCATGGTCGCCGCGCGCGCAAAGGCCAACCCCGCGCTCCTAAGCTGAAGCGGGTCCTTCCTGACTACCTGTTGCCGAACTCTTGCTTGAACAAAGTTTATCCTGATGTCTCCTGTCCTGACCCTGGCTTGTACAACGACGATGCTGTCTTCTCCTATCCTGATTCTGCTGCCTATGACTACGAACTGCGCAATCCGGATCAGCCTGCGCGGTCTAAGGTCGGTGCTTTTACAACCCCACCTCAGCCTCGCGGTCCGACCCTGGTTTGTGGCGAGCACAACCGTGACAGTATGCTTGGCCCCACAAACTCGGACCCCGCTGATGTGCCGGTTGGTAAGTTTTTTCCTAAAAACCTGTCCCGGTCTGTAGACCAGTCCCAGTTTGAGAATGATTATCTGTGCGATATAATACCCCTGATGGAAGATCCGTTTATGTCGGAGGGCTTAACTCCCTTGCAAAAGAAATGCCGTAATGATCTTGTTTGTAAGGCTTACTGCCTCAGAGACTTAAAACAGTATCTGGCCAGTGTTCTGGCCAGTGAAAACAGTGTTTTCTCCCCTGATTCCCCTTTAACTGGGGATAAGGTGAGTCCTGTGGAACTGGCCTACGCCTGTAGTACACTCAATGCCCTGGCTTTATCATTGGACATTCCCGTAGTACAACCGTACCCTTCCGTCATGTTGGCTCTCGCTCAGGACACGCTGCATGTACTTTCCTTGGCATTGGACAGTTGCTTATTAAAACAGGATCGCCCCCTGGCCGCAAACGCCGTCCTCTGGCGGTTTTCCTCTGCTGCCAGTCCTGTCGCTAAACCGGGGGACATATCTCCCTCTCCGGGAGATGACCAAATGGACCCATTAGCAATATCTCCAAACGTAGTAACTACCACGGTCACTAGCCCTGATTGTATGCCCGGGTTCCCTGACTCCAATGATACGTCTACATTAACCCCTACCAATCAGGCCTGTGAAGCTCCCGGAGTATACGTATGTTTCGCTAACCAACACTAAGGTTCCAGTTTCAGAGAATAAGTCCCTTAGTTCTCCTATTTCTAACTCTGAATCCCTCTCTTTAGGTCTTGAGGGTTTTCCAGCTTTAACCTCTGCTAGGCAGTCCTGTGCGCTTTCCCCGTCAGAGAAAGAATCCCTAAGTTCTGTTCCCAGGGTCATTTCTGTATTAACCCCTGTGGAGCAGCTCTCTGAGTCTCCTTTGATAATTCCCTGTTCTCTGCCAGCCATGGTCACGCCCCTAGCTCCAGAGGAGAGATTCCTTGTCTCTCCTAATACTGAGAGAAGATTACCTATGTTCTACTCTCAGGCACTGTCTGCATTAACCCCTGTAAAGTCTTGCTGCCTTCATGTTAATGCCTTCGTTTTAGCCTCAGAGAATGAGTCCCCAAGTCAGACAGCAGAGGTTGCATTGAAGGATTCCCCTAACCTTACGGAGTCCTTAGAAATTCTTTGCTATAAATCCCCTGCTTCAGCTCAAGTTTCCGCAGTTTCGCCTCCGGAGACTTCGGCTAAAGTTCTGGTTCCTGTTAAATGTATTCAGGAGTCAGGTTTTTCCCTAAGCTTGGTCGCAGAGTTCCTTCTCCCGGGTATTTCACTGAACCAGCCTGTCGCCCAGAGAGTGGTGATCCCTGCTTCAGCGCATAGTCCCCACATTATGGAATCTGCAGTCATTTCTGGTTCCCCAGACTTTCCTTACCAAATACCTACTTCAGAGACCAGTACAGTTATGATTAACCCCCGTGTACTGTCTGAGTTCTTCTCTTCTTTAAGCTTAGGGTTAAAAGCATACAGTAGTCTGTATGTCCCTCCTGGGGTTCATGTTGTGTTCCCAGGAATGTTTGCTGACACACGGTTTTCTCCCAAAAGTGACGCTTTTTCATATAGATTAGTAAAAAGCTTGCACACTGTTTCCCTTTTTGCTGAATTGTGTCTTACTGGTTTTGAGACTCTGAGAGGTAATGATTCTCCTTCTGATTCTGAATCTCTTCCTACAATGGTTATCCTGGCTGGGGGTCCACCTGATTTCTCTGTCCAGGCTAATCCTCCAGGGATCAGCATATCTGTGGTCACTCCCTTAGTACTGTCTGAGACCACCATGCCTATATTACAAGTCCTGGGGTTTTAAATCTGAGCTATTTAGCTGTCCTGCCTTTGCTGAAACTCAGTCCCTCAGTTCTGTGTCTAAATATGCCCCAGCAACCATGGGGTTACTCTGGGAAGAAATTAAAGCTCCTATCTTAAAGGGTATTTTTTCTCACATGTCCAGCAAATCTAGAACCTCAGTAATTGATTCTAAGTCACTTATCAATACATCTGATTTTTTCACTAATCAAACCCAGACACCCTCACTACCGGTTAGGAGTCCTGTGATCAGAAATTTTGCACTAGAAAACACACCTATTCATGTTTTTGTCAGATTAGGTACCCCTGTGGTTAGGGCCCTTGCAGTTTCGGAAAAGACTCCTTGTACTCCTAAGGTGCCTGTCATTAAAAGTTTTCATAGTTCATACTTGCTGCTTGCTGGCTCTCAGGTCCCTGTCACTGAGGTACAGACTTCAGCTTCTGATGTTAGCTTCCCTCTCGCCACTACCCGGGCTCTGCCTTTTTCTCAAGCTACTGATATGAAAATTTCATGGACTGTTCCTGTTTCCCTGACAATACTATCTCCCACTGAGGATTTCCCAGTATTGGAGAGCTCTACGGTTGTTTGCTTCTCTGCTCCTGCTAAACCATGGTTTTTCCCTCGGAATTTTCGGTTGCCCCTGTTATTTCCTCTCAGTTGGAAATACTCTGTACCTATCCCAAGATTTCGGTCTTTATGCCTGGTTTACTGCTTGCCTTGTCACCTTCCATACCAATACCGGGAGATGCTTCCACCCAGCCTATACCCTCACTAACCATTACCTGGGAGACTTCTAGAAGGAAAATCTCTCACAAATTCCAACATGCAGTGGTCAGCCAAGACTTTTTCTGTTCCGAAGTTCCTCCTGGCGTATTCGATCAACTATCAGGGCCGCTTATCCTAGATTCCGGTTCCTTTATTAAAGACTGGGCTTCCAGTGGGGGTTCTTCTGCCATTTCTGCTCTGGAACTCTCTGGTTCTTCACAGCCCTGGATTTCCAAGACATTTTGCGGGGCGAGCCACGTACCAATGATGTCTCTACCACCACTCTCATGTCCTAGAACAGTACTCACCAAGGAACTGCTCGTTTACGGATCCCCTTTCCACCTAAAAAACTTTAGGAACAACTCAATGTCCCCGAGACCCATGGATGGCCCTGTCTGGCCGCAGTGGGGATACACTAAGGACTAACCACGAGTCTCAGGACCACGACTCTACCCCCAATCCTAGACGGTTCAGCAACAATTCCCGGTCCTCCAAATCTATGAGTGCTCATGTTCGCCCGGAGGTCTCGCGTGAAGGGGGGGGTACTGTAAGGAATCCGCTCCGCGGTTTACTGGTTGCCTTACCTTGCAGACCGGTGCAGTTCTGGAACACTTCTCCTGTTATTTACTGCAGCCTGGATTCTCTCACCAAAGCAATACTGCCACACACTCCCTCTGATATTTACTGCAGCCTGGATTCACTCACCAAAGCTATACTGCCACACACTCCCTCTGGTATCTACTACAGCTGTGCAGCCTATCACTGCAACCTAGATTTGCATTTACTCATTGGAGCAGTACCTTCACACCTCCCACCGGGGATTGGCCCGCTGGCCTTTAAGTACTGTGTTCCCACAATGCTCCCTGCCGAGCATAGTCCTTACCGGATGTCACTACCTGTTCTGCCACAAGCTCTCGCTTGTTCTCCTGTGCTGAAGTGGATGTTTCGCCCTGCGTTCTTCAGCTTCCTGTTCTCCTGTGCTGAAGCGGAGGTTTCGCCCTGCGTTCTTCAGCTTCCTGTCCTCCTGTGCTGAAGCGGAGGTTTCGCCCTGCGTTCTTCAGCTTCCTGTTCTCCTGTGCTGAAGTGGAGGTTTCGCCCTGCGTTCATCAGCTTCCTGCTTTCCTGCACTGAAGCAAAGGTATCCCCTACGTCTTCAGCTTCCTTCTCCTGTGCTGCAACGGAGGATTCCCCTGCATCTTCAACTTCCTGGTTCCTGGGGCCTACTCTTTCCCTAATATAGAGAGGCCGTGTCCTGATTCTTGCGCTGTAACGGAGGATTCCCCAGCCCGCTCAGGACTCTTGCGCTGTGCACTGGTTTACACATGCAGCTAGGCGGTGTGCTATTCTGGTCTGCCTACCACCTCCTGAGACCAGTACCATGGGCCATGGTCGCCGCTCGCGCAAAGGCCAACCCCGCGCTCCTAAGCTGAAGCGGGTCCTTCCTGACTACCTGTTGCCGAACTCTTGCTTGAACAAAGTTTATCCTGATGTCTCCTGTCCTGACTGTGGCTTGTACAACGACGATGCTGTCTTCTCCTATCCTGATTCTGCTACCTATGACTACGAACTGCGCAATCCGGATCAGCCTGCGCGGTCTAAGGTCGGTGCTTTTACAACCCCACCTCAGCCTCGCGGTCCGACCCTGGTTTGTGGCGAGCACAACCGTGACATATACATAAGGAAGGGAAAGACCCAACTCAATGTGGTAGCTATAGGGCAATTTCCCTCCTGAATAATGATCTTAAATTGTAGAGCAAGATCCTAGCAAATAGACTAATCCCAATTTAAAAAAAACAAAAATAGGAGCGCATGAAAATGAAACCAGAATTAATACATATATTTTTATCATGAAAAATCATTCATCATACAAAAATACACATAATACAGTAATATAATAATAACCTTGTCTAAATTGACACAAATAAATTATGCACAAGCCCTAGCCACACAGGAATAATGGATGTAAACACCCAAATGCACAACCCTAGATTGTGACAGGGAAGGAGAGGTGCTAGGAATGCAAGATGTTATAGAAAAAACAGACCTTAAGCACTAGAATTCCCCTTTGTGCTCCTCGTGGCAGGTAGGGCTCCACCAGCTACACAAACTGACCGTCGTCACGACCATGCGTCATGACGTCACCAACATGTTTCTTGTCACATGACACTTCATCTGGTTTCATTTTCATGCGCTCCTATTTTTGTTTTTTTGTATTGCTGGTTATGCCCCGCTGATCACAGGAGATTGGGAGCTGCGGGGGGACACCGGGTAGCCGTGAGAGGGGGGTCGTTTGGAGAGACAGCGCGCTCAATACAAATTTTCTACTAAACCCAATTTTAGCTAGATTAATAAACCTTGACCAAGTGGGGTTTTTCTCGGGGGTCAAGCCTTGGACAATACTCGTAAGATAATTGACATAATTGATCATGTGCACCTCACAGGCACCAAGGCAATGCTACTGAGTTTAGATGCTGAGAAGGCATTTGATAGAATTGATTGGCTATTTCTCGATAATACTATGAAGAAATTCGGCTTTAAAGATTCTTATCTAGAAGGTGTGCGGGCGCTCTACCAAAACGGCCCTTGTTAGACTACCTGAAGGGAACACTGAAAGGTTCCAAATCAAAAACGGAACGAGACAGGGTTGCCCCTTATCCCCCCTCCTCTTTGCTCTCACTATTGAACCTCTAGCGTCCAAAATACGAAATAACATAAATATCAAGTCATAGAAATTGGAAAACCAAATTACAAAATGTCCCTATTTGCCGATGATATTATCCTGACCCTATCCAGACCCCAAACTGCCCTTCCTAACCTTCAAAGGGAACTAGGAGATTTTGGCAAAATATCTGGATATAAAATAAATAGCGATAAATCTGAAGCCCTCAATCCAAGCCTCTGAGAACCACAAGTGAAACTGCCCAAACTGAATTTAAGTTATAGATGGAGTTCTTCGTACATCAAATATTTGGGAGTAAATGTATCAAAGAACTACCAATTTTTATATCAACACAATTACCCAGCCCTGTTTGAAAAAAATAAAAAAGACCTGGATAAATGGGAAGGCTGCCAGATTTCTTGGATTGGAAGAATGATCTCGATTAACAAGAATATACTCCCTAGATTACTTTATTTCTTTCAAACACTTCCAGTCCACGTTCCTGGTTCTGAACTAAAAAACATTCAAAATAGACTATTGAATTTTATTTGGCGTGGCAAATGACCCAGAGTCGCAAGATCGGTACTGATGGCACCAAGAGCAAGGGGGGGGTATGGGTGTCCCAGATATTTCTAAATATTATCAGGCAGCCCAACTAAAACAAGCGGCCATGTGGAACGCAGACCCAGACCAGCGTTGCTGCCTCGAAATAGAATCGCAATATGCTAAAATGCCTTCTCTGCCAGCATGCCTTTGGAACTTGGATAAAGGAGATATGCACCTGCACAAATTTAAGCTGGGAGCGATGAAACACACATGGGGAGTCTAGTTGAAAGCTAAGACTAGATTCGTACTTGCTTCCACCAGCTCGTAACTCACGCCAATCTTTAATAATCCTTAATTTCCTCCCGGATGTGCGACTAAATTATACGATCAATTTAAATTGAAGGGGATCAAGACGATCGGAGACATTCTGAGCCTAAGGAAAATTTTGAGCTACCAAAATGTACGTGCTAAATATGATATACCACATTTGGAAACATTGAAATACCTCCAAATTAGACATTTCACCCAAACAATATCCACAAATCCAGAATTTCCCTCTCTCACTAAGTTCGAGAGACTATGCAAAGATAGCTCTCACCAAAAAGGACTAATACAAAAATCTACACTGAATTGGAGACATCAGCGGACCCTGCAACTCATGACTATATGCTGAAATGGGCCGCGGACCTGAATATAAATATCAACAGAGAGGATTGGGACGATATTTGAAAAGCAGCCTCAGGAACTTAAATTTGCACCACAACCAAAGAAAATATTTATAAAATACTGTTTTACTGGTATTTCACTCCAGTGAGACTAAAGCAAATCTATCCTCTGGCATCTGATCTCTGTTGGAGAGGCTGTGGACAGAAGGGGGACATGGCCCATATCTGGTGGTCATGTCCAGAAATTAAGAAACATTGGGACATGGTTCAAATTTAATTAAAAGAGGTTACCAACCTCGAATTACCTATTGATCCATTGACCTTCATACTGGCTAGGCCAATGAAAGAAATTGACTGCCCAGTAAGGAAATTAATCTCCTTTATTCTCACAGTGGCGAGGTGTGAGGTAGCGGCCTCCTGGAAGAAAGTAGCTCCCCCCTCCAAAGGAATGCTAAAAAAAATAATAAATGAGGTGATGCTTATGGAAAAACTAACTGCGCTCCTTAAGCAAAACACAACAGCTTTCCATAGAATCTGGGAACCATGGATAACTTTATAGAATGAGTCTAATTCACCAAGGTATAGCCCAGAAGATAGAACGCTGGGAAAAGGAAGCCTGTGACAATCAGTGCTTTGAAAGAATCCGCCCAAGGTGAATACTTAGTGACCAGGGTAGACACCCCCTCCCTCCCCCCACACCCTCCCCCTCTTTCTCCTCCGTCTTCCTATTTCCCTGGCCTTTCCTTTTTTGGAAGGCCACCGCCTTCAAATTAAGCCTTACAGGAGCCATCGCATCGCTGCATTGTACAAAGTTAAAAGGTTGTTTTTTATAAAGGGAAAAAAAAGAAGTTCCTTACCCAAAGTTGTATTCCTGCAAAGAGCAAGGGGAGAGAATCTCAGATGGGTAACTCCAACAGAGACTCCACAGAAAAATCACTAGCCACATCTGACCTAGGATGGAGGCAGAAAACGAAGTCAGTGATGCTCAAAATGGCACCCCCCCCCCCTGGTATGATGGAGCGCCCCATGCGTGCGGGAGGAGGAAAAAAGAGAGGCAAAATTGTGACAAGGGACCAAAAGGCGTGAAGCAGAAAGCCCCTGCGCGGATCCAGACAGAAGATGTTACCAGAGGAGCACCGCGGAGGTGAGGATGTCGCGCAGAAGATAAAACTAGATGACGTCATCAAGAAGCGCCTAGGTCTGGAGAAGGAAGAAGCCACCACCAACAGAGGGGGAGCTCCTGGCAAGGGTACGCGAACTCCACCGCCAGGGGAGCAGAGCCAAGATAGGACAAAGATGCTGTTACCGGACGGAGACTCAAATCCAGACACTGTGCAGATCAAGCCCCGGTAGAGATGCGGAAGGGAGGGATAGAAGGGGGAGAAAAGGAAGGGGGGGGAGAAAGAGGGGGAGGAGGGAAAAATAAGCAAAAACAAGATACAGCGCTGGAGAAGGAGAACGGAGACATAAGGCTAGAATAGAGCAGAGATTAGGTTAGATAAAAGACAGAAAAAAGCAGCAAGACAAAAGGCCAAGACAGGAGCAGCAGGAAGAGGGATGGCCACAGCTAGAAGATAGAGGGCATAGAGCAAGTGAGATAAAGGGGAGGACGTGAATGAAAAGATAGAAAAGGAGGGAGAAGAAAGATATGGGTAAATCAAGGGCTTGAGGTGAGAATATTAATATGGATGGAGATTATAGTTTAGAAGAAGGCAGTATACGCGATATAGTAGAAGTCAAGGGTAATGGCAGGGTACATAGGAAAAAAAGTTAGGTTCACAAGTTAGAGAAGTTTAGAAAATTAATAAGCTAAGCTAAAGAAGGCGCAGTGAGGCTAGTGGAGTCTCAGCTATCTCAACCGTAGGCATGGGCCGACAAGGCAAAAGGCTTATCCCACCTGAAGGTGCAAGTCCCTGGGAAGCATGGGATGTCTAGAAACCCATATCCCCGAACCAGAGAGAGGAAGGTTCGGAGGAAAGTCAGGTATCCCAGGGCACCAGACCCTAGGTAATTTCTGACCACTTTAGGTTCATTGTTGTTATCTGTCACTGTATTATGTCCCCTGTACCCCCTCTTGTGTCCACCCATACCAATTGCCAGCGGAAGAGGCAGTGCATCAGAGAACCGACATCCACAAGATAAAAGACCCGATGAGCGAGTTCAAAGTCGAAGGTTAAGGGTGAGCAATATTCATAGCTGGCATCACGTACAATACACATGGCAGTAACTATTATAGCTTAGAATGTGAAGGGATTTAATAGCCCGCAGAAAAGAAGGATTGCATTTTCCGACATCAAAAGGAAAAGAGCTGACATCTTGTTCCTCCAAGAAACACACTTTAGTACATGGAACTCCCCGAAATACCTAGACAAAAATTACAGACAAATATACCTAGCATCCGCTAAAGTTAAAAAGAGAGGGGTAGCGATACTGTTCAGTAATAAAATATCTATACAAATAGAAAAAATAAAGAGAGATCCAGAAGGTCGATATCATATGAGTAGGTCAAATATACGGCAGCAGGGTCACCTTAGCGAACATATATGCGCCATGTGCAAACGAACCCCAGTTTTACTCATCTTTTTTCACAACACTTGACAAGTGGAAACAGAGGCATATCATTTTAGCAGGAGATTTTAATAAAACCATAGATCCCGAAAGTAGATAGACCCACAAAAAGAGCAGAGGAGACAAATGTGTAACGACCCTACTGAAAGAGACCCAAAAAAGGGACCTGGTAGATATATGGAGGGAACAGCACCCTAATGACTGAAGCTACACGTTCTTTTCACATCCACACGACAGCAGCAGCAGAATTGATTACTTCTTTGTGTCCAGTAGAATGGTCCGACAGATCTCCATACCAGGACCCATGATATTTCAAGGTCAGATCACGCACCCATAAAGCTAAGGTGCAAACAGATTAGACTGGAAAACCCAGGGGCAAACTGGAGACTGAACTAATCATTGATTAAGATCCCAGAACTGGGACAGGCTGTTCAAGATGAATTGAGACAGTTCTTTGAGATTAATAAAGGTAGTGTTCGATCTCACCTAACTTTGTGGGAAGCTCATAAGGCCACATTAAGAGGGACACTGATTAGGATAGCAGCGGGAAGGGGGGGAAAAAGAGAGGCCAAATTAACGGAGTTAAGGGGGAAGTTACATGAGCTCTCAATGCTATTTAGCAGAACGGGTGGAGAAACAATTTTGCAGGAGTTGAAAAATGTTAGGATTGAACTTAACATGCTCCTTACCTCCCAGGCTGAGAGAACACTGAGTTTGACAAAGAGGAAATTTTTTGAAAAAGCTAACAGGCCAGATACCATGCTAGCCAACAAGATTCGAAATAGGCAACAAAATTATAATATACACAAAATTCGGACACAAAAAGGAGAGATGACCACCAACCCCAAACGCATAGTTGAAGAGTTTAAGCTATACTATGAAAAACTGTATAATGGAGAGAAGGTGCATCACGGTGAGAAGACAAGAAAAATGCTGCAGAGTTTCTTGACAGATTCACATTTGATCGGTTCAGGCAAAGACTACACACAGACTGAACTTCATGACACAATGGGAATTCGACTTACAAAAGACACTAGAGGACGAAGAATGGACGGACATATTCTCGGCAGCGGCTAGAAGTTCCATATTCACAACATTAAAGGAGAACTCATATAAGGTATTAATGAGGTGGTATCTCACCCCAGTTAAACTATCTAAATGTACATTATCCCCGGATACTCCCCGCTGTGCCCCAAGCAGTGCGGGGAAGCTTGTTGCATATGCTGTGGTCCTGCCCTCAAATAGCACCAATATGGGAGAAAATTAGAGATTGGCTACAGAGGATATTGGGCCTCGAAATACAGCTAGACCTGTGGCTATTTCTACTGAACAAACCAATACAGGGAATATCCAGAGAGGGCAATAAATTGATCATGCACTTTGCAACTGCCATGAGGTGCGAGACCGCAGCAACGAGGAACCAGAGCACAATTTCATCCATTGAAAAATTCAGAACAGAATTTGGTTTGGTTTGGTCAACGACACTGGCCCAAATTTCCAAAAGGTCTGGCTACTGTGATTAGCGCAGACAGATATCCAAGGGGTGAGCAATGCCACGATATGGCTATGATAAGGTTAGCTGAGTTCTCCTGTAATTAAACGCAAACAGAAGAGGCTTTAACTAAAAATAGGCACCTCCCTAATTGGCAAGGGCCTCCCATATCTTTACACAAAGTCAGATTTGGACGTCATCCTATTAAAGGGACCAAATACATATTACCCACATATATAAAACATAATAGACATACATAAACACCTATTACCAATAAAAAACTTGGGATTAAAAACAAAGACACTGTAATGCTCACATAGTATATAATCACATAATATATAATTAATAGAACAACACAAATTACGTAATGTATCATATTAGAATCGGATGATGTGGATCAACCGTCTCCTAATGGATTTATAAACAATAGCATATATCCATATACACAAAGCATACAGATTACAATAGATCAGATTACAATATAGATTGAAATGCGATGTGGCAGACATAGTATATACACAAAAGCCAAACAAGACTTCCTAAACAGGACTTGTTCACACACAGCAATATTCCATAGTTATAAGTATACTGGAATAATACACCCCACACACACTCCCCAACCACTCAGGCGGCCAGGAAGTGTTTGAGTTCCCACTCCTGGTTGATGCCAAGTGGGTGGAGAGTGCGTAAGGTGTATATCCAGTACATTTCACGCCGATTAAGCGTACCCTCCCTGTCTCCTCCCCTCGTATGTGGGGGAACATGTTCAAGGGCCATAAATGAAAAATTCTCAATACCACCCCCACTACACTTAGAGAAATGTCGGGGCACTGAATGTGTAACATCATTCTTTTTTATTAGGCGAACGTGTTCCGCGATGCGTGTTTTTAAAGATCTTTTTGTGCGGCCAACATACCGCATAGAGCACCCGCACTGTAACAAGTAAATAGTAAAGGTGGTATTGCAATTTAGAAATGTTTTTATAACATGGCTCTTTTTTTTATCATCATACTTCACGGTCTTAGTTTTACATGCATACCTACACATTGAACAGTTTCCACATGAGAAAAAACCTTTGGGTATCCCCCTTATGTTGGTAAATTCTGATTTTGTTTGGAATAAGCTGGGTGAAAGATGTGACGCCAATGTCTGCGCTTTCCGATATGTAAATTTAGGACCATTTTTTCCAAACTTTGTTAGATCTTTATCTAAGGATAAAGTAGCCCAATGTTTCATGATTATGTCACGTATGTTCCGTGCTTGGCGACTATATGTGGTAATAAACAACGGACATTCCTCACCATATACTAAAGGTGGTTTACTTTTTGGTCTCTTTTGCTTTCTTGAAAGTACTGATCTGCCCATAGACTCAGCTGACTCAAACGCTTCTTGGATATCTTTCTGAGTATATCCTCTTACCAGAAATCTATTTGTTAGTTCCTTCGATTGTACAATAAAACTCTCATCATTTCTGCATAATCTGCGCAATCTCAGAAATTGCGCTTTGGGAATACTTTTAACCAATGACCGTGGGTGACAGCTCTTGGCAGAGAGCAATGTATTCCTGGAATTTGGTTTGCGGAATATTTGTGATTGAATTGCCATGGGTGCTTTTACACCCCAAGCCTCAGCCTCGCGGTCCCGACCCGGTTTGTGCCGAGCACAACCCGACCCGTGACATTCATGCCTTGGCCCCACAACTCGGACCCCGCTGATGTATGAACGCAACGCCGGTTGGTAAGCGTTTTTTTCCTAAAAACCTCGTCCCGGTCTTCTGCACCAGTCCCAGTTTGAGAATGATTACGCTGTGCGATATATACCAACCTGATGGAAGTGCCGTTATGTCCGGAGGGCTTAACCTTAACCCCTTGCAAAAGAATGCGATAATGATCTGTTTTGTAAGTGCTTACTGCCTGGCATGAGACTCTAAAACAGACTATCTGGCCAGTGTTCTGGCCAGTGAAACAGTGTTTTCTTCTCCCGGATTCCCCTTTAAAACTGGGATAAAGGTGGCGCTGTGGAACTGGACCTACCCTGTAGTACACTCCAATGCCCTGCTTTACATCATTGGACATCTCCCGGTAGTACAACCGTGAACCCTTCCGTCATGTTGGCTCTTCCGCTCAGGACAACTACCTGCAATGTACTTTCCTTGCATTGGACAGTTGCTTATTAAAACAGGATCGGCCCCCTGCCGGAAACGCCTCCCTGGCTTTTTTTCCCTCTGCTCCCAGTCCTCTCGCGTAAACCCGGGGGACATATCTCCCTCCTTCCGGGAGAGTGACTCAAATGACCCAATTAGGCACATATCTCCAAACGTGTAACTATCACGTCAACTATCCCTTGATTGTATGCCCGGGTTCCCTGTACTCCAATATACGTCTACATTACCCCTACCAATCAGGCCGTGAAGCTTCCCCTGGAGTATACGTATGTTTCGCTAACCAACCTCAGGTTTCGTTTCAGAGAATAGTCCCTTAGTTCTCCTATTTCTACTAACCTGAATCCCTCTCTTTGGTCTTGAGGGTTTTCCAGCTTAACCTCGCTAGGCAGTCCTGTGCGCTTTCCCCCGTCAGGAAAGGAATCCCTAATTCTGTTTCCGCAGGGTCATTTACTGTAAAATATTAACCCCTGGTAGGCAGCTCTCTGATCTCCGTTTGATAATTCCCTGTTCGCGCCACCATGGTCCACGCCTCCTAGCTGCCAGGAGAGATTCTCTTGTCTCTCCTAATACTGAGATAAGATTACCTATGTTCTTACTCTCAGGCACTGTCTGCTTAACCCCTGTAAAGTCTTGCTGCCTTCACGTTAATGCTCTTCGTTTTATCCTCAGAGAATGAGTCCCCCAAGTCAGACACAGAGGGTTGCTTGAAGGATTCCCCTAACCTAACGGAGTCCTTAGAAATTCTTTGCTATAATCCCCCTGCTTCAGCTCAAGTTTTCCGCAGTTTCGCCTCCGTAGACTTCGGCTAAAGTTCTGGTTCCTGTTAAATGTATTCAGTAGTCAGGTTTTCCCTAAGCTTGGGTCGCAGATTTCCTTCTCCCTCCCGGGTATTTCACTGAACCAGCCTGTCGCCCAGAGAGTGTGATCCCTGCTTCAGCGCATAGTCCCCACATTTGGAATCTGCAGTCATTTCTGGTTCCCCAGACTTTCCTTACCAAATACCACTACTCAGAACTACCATACAGTTATGATTAACCCCCGTGTACTGTCTGAGTTTCTTCTCTTCTTTAAGCTTAGGGTTAAAAGCATACAGTCGTCTGTATGTCCCTCCTGGGGTTCATGTTGTTGGTTTCCCAGGAATGTTTGCTGACACACACGGTTTTCTCCAAAAGTGACGCTTTTTCATATAGATTAGTAAAAGCTTGCACACTGTTTCCCTTTTTTGCTGAATTGTGTCTTACTGGTTTTGAGACTCTGAGAGGTAGTGATTCTCCTTCTGATTCTGAATCTCTTCCTACAATGGTTATCCTGGCTGGGGGTCCACCGATTTCTCTGTCCAGGCTAATCCTCCAGGTATCAGCATATCTGTGGTCCGTCCCTTAGTACTGTCTGAGACCACCATGGCCTATATTACAGTCCTGGGGTTTTAAATCTGAGCTATTTAGCTGTCCTGTGCCTTTGCTGCAAACTCAGTCCCCTCGTTTCTGTGTCTAAATATGCCCCAGCAACCATGCGGGTAACTACTCGGGGAAGAATTAAAGCTCCTATCTTAAAGGGTATTTTTCTTCCACATGTCCCAAAATCTAGAACCCTCAGTATTGATTCTAAGTTCTTATCAATACATCTGATTTTTTCACTAATCAAACCCAACACCAAACCCTCACTACCGTTAGGAGTCCTGGTGATCAGAAATTTTGCACTAGAAAACCACCTATTCATGTTTTTGTCAGATTAGTGTACCCCTGTAGGTTAGGGCCCTTGTCAGTTATTCGAAAGACACTCCTTGTACTCCAAGGTGCCTGTCTTAAAAGTTTTCATAGTTCATACTTGCTGCTTGCTGGCTCTCAGTCCCTGTCACTGATGGACGACTTCGCTTCTGATGTTAGCTTCCCCTCTCGCCACTACCCGGCTCTGCCTTTTTCTCAAGCTACTGATATGAAAATTTCATGACTGTTTCCTGTTTCCCGACATAACTAATCTTCCCCCATGAGATTTTCCCAGTATTGGAGAGCTCTACTAATCTTGTTCTGCTCTCTGCTCCTGCTAAACCATGGTTTTTTTCCCTCGGAATTTCGGTTGCCCTGTTAATTTTCCTCCCCCTCCCTCAGTTGGAATACTCTTGTACCTATCCCAAGATTTCGGGGTCTTTATGCCCTGGTTTTACTGCTTGCCTTGTCAACCTTCCACTACCATACCGGGAGATGCTTCCACCCAGCCTATACCCTCACTAAACCATTACCTGGGATGACTTCTAGAAGGAAAATCTCTCACACATTCCAACATGCAGTGGTCAGACCAAGACTTTTTCTGTTCCGAAGTCCTCCTGGCGTATTCGATCAACTATCAGTGGCCGCTTATCCTAGATTCCGGTTCCTTTATTAAGACTGGGCTTCCAGTGGGGTTCTTCTGCCATTTTCTGCTCTGGAACTCTCTGGTTCTCTCTACACAGCCCTGGATTTCCAAGACATTTTTGCGGGGCGAGCCACGTACCATGATTCTCTACCACCACCCCTCCATGTCCTAGAACAGTACTCACCAAGGAACTGCTCGTTACGGATCCCTTTCCACCTAAAAAACTTTAGGAACACTCAATGTCCCCGAGACCCTGGATGGCCCTGTCTGGCTGCCGCAGTGGGGATACACTAAGGACTACCACGAGTCTCAGGACCACGACTCTACCCCTACCCCCAATCCTATACGGTCACAGCAACAATTCCCGGTCCTCCAAATCTATGAGTGCTCATGTTCGCCGGAGTGTCTCGCGTGAAGGGGGGGTACTGTAAGGAATCCGCTCCGCGGTTTTACCCTGGTTGCCTACCTTGCAGACCGGTGCAGTTCTGGAACACTTCTCTCTCCTGTTATTTACTGCAGCCTGGATTCTCTCACCAAAGCAATACTGCCACACACTCCCTCTGATATTTACTGCAGCCTGGATTCACTCACCAAGCTATACTGTCCACCACTCCCTCTGGTATCTACTCCAGCTGTCAGCCTATCACTGCACCCTAGATTTGCATTTACTCATTGGAGCAGTACCTTCACACCTCCCTCCACCGGGGATTGGCCCCTGGCCTTTAAGTACTGTGTTCCCACAATGCTCCCTGCCGAGCATAGTCCTTACCGGATGTCACTAACCTGTTCTGCCACAAGCTCTCGCTTGTTCTCCTGGCTGAAGTGGATGTTTCGCCCTGCGTTCTTCACTTCCTTTTCTCCTGTGCTGAAGCGGAGGTTTCGCCCTGCGTTCTTCAGCTCTCCTGTCCTCCTGTGCTGAAGCGGAGTTTCCGCCCTCGTTCTCTTCAGCTTCCTGTTCTCCTGTGCTGAAGTGGAGGTTTCGCCCTGCTTTCATCACTTCCTGCTTTCCTGCACTGAAGCAAGGTATCCCCCTACGTCTTCACTTCCTTCTCCTGTGCTGCACACGGAGGATTCCCCTGCATCTTCAACTTCCTGGTTCCTGGGGCCTACTCTTTCCCTATATATGAGAGGCCGTGTCCTGATTCTATTCTGCGCTGTAACGGAGGATTCCCCAGCCCGCTCAGAACTCTTGCGCTGTGCACTGGTTTCACAAGCAGCTAGGCGGTGTGCTATTCTGGTCTGCCTACCACCCTCCTGAGACCAGTACCATGGGCCATGGTCGCCGCTCGCGCCAAAGGCCACCCCGCGCTCCTAAGCTGAAGCGGTCCTTCCTGACTACCTGTTGCCGAACTCTTGCTTGGAACACAAGTTTATCCTGATGTCTCCTGTCCTGACTGTGGCTTTACAACGACGATGCTGTCTTCTCCTATCCTATCTGCTACCTATGACTAACGAACTGCGCAATCCGGATCAGCCTGCGCGGTCTAAGGTCGTGCTTTTACAACCCCACCTCAGGCCTCCGTCCGACCCTGGTTTGTGGCGAGCACAACCGTGACATTACATAAGGAAGGGAAGAACCAACTCAATGTGGTAGCTATAGGGCAATTTCCCTCCTGTAATGATTCTTAAATTGTAAGCAAGCTCCTAGCAAATAGACCTAATCCCAATTAAAAAAAACAAAAATAGGAGCGCATGAAAATGAAACCAGAATTAATACATATTTTTTATCATGAAAATCATTCATCAACAAAAATACACATAATACAGTAATATATAATAACCTTGTCTAAATTGACACAAATAAATTATGCACAAGCACTAGCCACACAGGAATAATGGATGTAAACACCCAAATGCACAACCCTGATTGTGACAGGGAAGGAGAGTGCTAGGAATGCAAGATTTATAGAAAAACACCTTAAGCACTAGAATTCCCCTTTGTTGCTCCTCGTGGCGTAGGGCTCCACCACTACACAAACTGACCGTCGTCACGAACCATGCGTCATGACGTCACCAACATGTTTTTGTCACATGACACTTCATCTGGTTTCATTTCATGCGCTCCTATTTTTGTTTTTTGTATTGCTGGTTATGCCCCGCTGAATCACAGGAGATTGGGAGCTGCGGGGGGACGACCGGGTACCGTGAGAGGGGGGTCGTTTGGAGAACAGGCGTCTCAATACAAATTTTCTACTAAACCCAATTTTAGCTAGATTAATAAACCTTGAACCAGTGTGGGTTTTTCTCGGGGTCAAGCCTTGGACAATACTCGTAAGATAATTGACATAATTGATCATGTGCACCTCACAGCACCAAGGCAATGCTACTGAGTTTAGATGCTGAGAAGGCATTTGATGAATTGATTGGCTATTTCTCGATAATACTATGAAGAAATTCGGCTTTAAAAGATTCTTATCTAGAAGGTGTGCGGTGCGGGCGCTCTCACCAAAACGGCCCTTGTTAGACTACCTGAAGGGAACACTGAAAGGTTCCAAATCAAAACGGAACGAGACGGAGGGTTGCCCCTTATCCCCCCTCCTCTTTGCTCTCACTATTGAACCTCTAGCGTCCAAAATACGAAATAACATAAATATCAAGTCATAGAAATTGGAAAACCAAATTACAAAATGTCCCTATTTGCCGATGATATTATCCTGACCCTATCCAGACCCCAAACTGCCCTTCCTAACCTTCAAAGGAACTCGGAGATTTTGGCAAATATCTGGATATAAATAAATAGCGATAAATCTGAAGCCCTCAATCCAAGCCTCTGAGAACCACAATGTGAAACTGCCCAAACTGAATTTAAGTTATAGATGGATTCTTCGTACATCAAATATTTGGGAGTAAATGTATCAAAACTACCAATTTTTTATATCAACACAATTACCCAGCCCTGTTTGAAAAAAATAAAAAAGACCGGATAATGGGAAGGCTGCCAGATTTCTTGGATTGGAAAATGATCTCGATTAACAAGAATATACTACTCCCTAGATACTTTATTTCTTTCAAACACTTCCAGTCCACGTTCCTGGTTCTGAACTAAAAAACATTCAAAATAGACTATTGAATTTATTGGGCGTGGCAAATGACCCAAGTCGCAAGATCGGTACTGATGGCACCAAGAGCAAGGGGGGGTATGGGTGTCCCCAGATTTTCTAAATATTATCAGGCAGCCCAACTAAACACAGCGGCCATGTGAACGCAGACCCAGACCAGTTGCGGCCTCGAAATAGAATCGCAATATGCTAATGCCTTCTCTCCAGCATCCTTTGGAACTTGGATAAGGTATATGCACCTGCACAAATTTAAGCTGGGAGCGATGAACACACACTGGGGAGTCTAGTTGAAAGCTAAGAACTAGATTCGTACTTGCTTCCACCAGCTCGTAACTCACGCCAATCTTTAATAATCCTAATTTTCCTCCCGATGTGCGCTAAATTATACGATCAATTTAAATGAAGGGATCAAGACGATCGAGACATTCTGAGCCTAAGGAAAATTTTGACTACCAAAATGTACGTGCTAAATATGATATACCACATTGGAAACATTGAAATACCTCCAAATTAGACATTTCACCCAAACATATCCACAAATCCAGAATTTCCCTCTCTCACTAAGTTCGAGAGACTATGCAAAGATAGCTCTCACCAAAAAGGACTATACAAAAATCTACACTGAATTGGAGACATCACGGACCCTGCACTCACTGACTATATGCTGATTGGCCGCGGACCTGATATAAATATCAACAAGAGATTGGGAACTATATTGAAAAGCACCTCAGGAACTTAAATTTGCACCCACAACCAAAGAAAATATTTATAAAATACTGTTTTACGGTATTTCACTCCAGTGAGACTAAAGCAAATCTATCCTCTGGCATCTGATCTCTGTTGGAGAGGCTGTGGACAAGGGGGACATGGCCCATATCTGGTGGTCATTCCAAAATTAAGAAACATTGGACATGGTTCAAATTTAATTAAAGAGGGTTACCAACCTCGATTTACCATTGATCCATTGACCTTCATACTGGCTAGGCCAATGAAAGAAATTGACTGCCAGTAGGAATTAATCTCCTTTATTCTCACAGTGGCGAGGTGTGAGGTAGCGGCCTCCTGGAAGAAAGTAGTCCCCCCTCCAAGGAATGCTAAAAAAAATAATAAATGAGGTGATGCTTATGGAAAACTAACTGCGCTCCTTAAGCAAACACAACACGCTTTCCATAGATCTGGGAACCATGGAATAACTTTATAGAATGAGTCTAATTCACCAAGGTATAGCCCAGAAGATAGAACGCTGGGAAAAGGAGACCTGTGACAATCAGTGCTTTGAAAGAATCCGCCAGGTGAATATTAGTGACCAGGGTAGACACCCCTCCCTCCCCCCCCACACCCTCCCCTCTTTCTCCTCCGTCTTCCTATTTCCCTGGCCTTTCCTTTTTTGGAAGGCCACCAGCCCTTCAAATAAAGCCTTCACAGAGCCATCGCATCTGCATTGTACAAAGTTAAAAGGTTGTTTTTTATAAGGGAAAAAAAAAAGAAGTTCCTTACCCAAATTTGTATTCCTGCAAAGAGCAGGGAGAGAATCTCAGATGGGTAACTCCACAGAGACTCCACAGAAAAATCACTAGCACATCTGACCTAGGATGAGGCAGAAAACGAAGTCAGTGATTGCTCAAAATGCACCCCCCCCCCCTGGTATATGGAGCTCCCCATGCGTGCGGAGGAGGAAAAAAGAGGCAAAATTGTGACAAGGGACCAAAAGGCGTGAAGCAGAAAGCCCCTGCGCGGATCCAGACAGAAATGTTACCAGAGGAGCACCGCGGAGGTGAGGATGTCGCGCAAGAGATAAACAGATGACGTCATCAAGAAGCGCCTAGGTCTGGAAGGAAGAAGCCACCACCAACGAGGGGGAGCTCCTGCAAGGTACGCGAACTCCACCGCCATGGGAGCAAAGCCAAGATAGGACAAAGATTGCTGTTACCGGACGAGACTCACAATCCAGACACTGTGCGATCAAGCCCCGGTAGAGATGCGGAAGGGAGGATAGAAGGGGGGAGAAGAGAGGGGGGGAGAAAGAGGGGAGGAGGAAAATAAGCAAAAAAAACAAGATACAGGCTGGAGAAGGAGAACGGAGACATAAGGCTAAATAGAGCAGAGATTAGGTTTGATAAAGACAGAAAAAGCAGCAAGACAAGGCCAAGACAGGAGCAGCAGGAAGATGGTGGCACACTAGAAATAGAGGGCATAGAGCAAGTGAGATAAAGGGGAGACGTGAATGAAAAGATAGAAAAGGAGGGAGAAGACAGTATGTGGTAATACAGGCTTGCAGGTGAGAATATTAATATGGATGGAGATTATAGTTTAGAAGAAGGCATTATACGCGATATAGTAGAAGTCAAGGGTAATGGCAGGGTACTAGAAAAAAGTTAGGTTCACAAGTTAGAGAATTTAGAATTATAAGCTAAGCTAAAGAAGGCGCAGTGAGGCTAGTGGAGTCCTCAGCTATCTCACCGTAGCATGGGCCGACAAGGCAAAGGCTTACCCACCTGAAGGTGCAAGTCCCTGGGAAGCATGGGATGTCTAAAACCCATATCCCCGAACCAGAAGAGGAAGGTTCGGAGAAAGTCAGGTATCCCAGGGCACCAGACCCTAGGTAATTTCTGACCACTTTGGTTCATTGTTTGTATCTGTCACTGTATTATGTCCCCTTACCCCCTCTTTGTGTCCACCCATACCAATGCCAGCGGAAGAGGCAGTGCATCAGGAACCGAAATCCACAAGTAAAAGACCCGATGAGCGAGTTCAAAGTCGAAGGTTAAGGTGAGCAATATTCATAGCTGGCATCACGTACAATACACATGGCAGTAACTATTATAGCTTAGAAGTGAAGGGTTAATAGCCCGCAGAAAAGAAGGATTGCATTTTCCGACATCAAAGGAAAGAGCTGACATCTTGTTCCTCCAAGAAACACACTTTAGTACATGGAACTCCCCGAAATACCTAGACAAAAATTACAGACAAATATACCTAGCATCCGCTAAAGTTAAAAAGAGAGGGGTAGCGATACGGTTCAGTAATAAAATATCTATACAAATAGAAAAAATAAAGAGAGATCCAGAAGGTCGATATCATAGAGTAGGTCAAATATACGGCAGCAGGTCACCTTGCGAACATATATGCGCCATGTGCAAACGAACCCCGTTTTACTCATCTTTTTTCACAACACTTGACAAGTGGAAACAGAGGCATATCATTTTAGCAGGAGATTTTAATAAAACCATAGATCCCGAAATAGATAGACCCACAAGAGCAGAGGAGACAAATGTGTAACGACCCTACTGAAAGAGACCCAAAGGAGGGACCTGTGATAATGAGGCACGCACCCTAATGACTGAGCTCCCCGTTCTTTTCACATCCACACGACAGCAGCAGCAGAATTGATTACTTTCTTGTGTCCAGTAGAATGGTCCGACAGATCTCCATACCAGGACCCTGATATTTCAAGGTCAGTCACGCACCCATAACAGCTAGGTGCAACAGATTAACTGGAAAACCCAGGGCAAACTGGAGACTGAACTAATCTTGATTAAGATCCCAGAACTGGGACAGGCTGTTCAAGATGAATTGAGACAGTTCTTTGAGATTAATAAGGTAGTGTTCGATCTCACTCACTAACTTTGTGGGAAGCTCATAAGGCCACATTAGAGGGACACTGATTGGATAGCAGCGGGAAGGGGGGGAAAAAGAGAGGCCAAATTAACGGAGTTAAGGGGGAATTTACATGAGCTCTCAATGCTATTTAGCAGAACGGGTGGAGAAACAATTTTGCAGGAGTTAAAAATGTTAGGATTGAACTTAACATGCTCCTTACCTCCCAGGCTGAGAGAAACACTGAGTTTGACAAGAGGGAAATTTTTTGAAAAAGCTAACAGGCCAGATACCATGCTAGCCAACAAGATTCGAAATAGGCAACAAAATTATAATATACACAAATTCGGACACAAAAAGGAGAGATGACCACCAACCCCAAACGCATAGTTGAAGATGTTAAGCTATACTATGAAAACGTATAATGGAGAGAAGGTGCATCACGGTGGAAACAAGAAAATGCTGCAGATGTTTCTTGACAGATTCACATTTGATCGTTTCAGGCAAAGACTACACACAGACTGAACTTCATGACACAATGGGAATTCGACTTACAAAAGACACTAGAGACGAAGAATGGAGGACATTCTCGGCAGCGGCTAGAAGTTCCATATTCACAACATTAAAGGAGAACTCATATAAGGTATTAATGAGGTGTTATCTCACCCCAGTTAAACTATCTAAATGTACATTACCCCGGATACTTCCCCGCTGTGCCCCAAGCAGTGCGGGGAAGCTTGTTGCATATGCTGTTGGTCCTGCCCTCAATAGCACCAATTGGGAGAAAATTAGAGATTGGCTACGAGGATATGGGCCTCGAAATACAGCTAGACCTGTGGCTATTTCTACTGAACAAACCAATACAGGGAATATCCAGAGAGGGCAATAAATTGATCATGCACTTTGCAACTGCCATGAGGTTGCGAGACCGCAGCAACGAGAACCAGAGCACAATTTCATCCATTGAAAAATTCAGACAGATTTGGTTTGGTTTGGTCAACGACACTGGCCCAAATTTCCAAAAGGTCTGGCTACTGTGATTAGCGCAGACAGATATCCAAGGGTGAGCAATGCCACGATATGCTATGATAAGGTTAGCTGAGTTCTCCTTGTAATTAAACGCAACAGAAAGGCTTTAACAAAAAATAGGCACCTCCCTAATTGGCAAGGGCCTCCCATATCTTTACACAAGTCAGATTTGGACGTCATCCTATTAAAGGGACCAAATACATATTACCCACTATATAACATAATAGACATACATAAACACCTATTACCAATAAAAAACTTGGGATAAAAAAACAAAGACACTGTATGCTCCAATAGTATATAATCACATAATATATAATTAATAGAACAACACAATTACGTAATGTATCATATTAGAATCTGGATGATGTGGATCAACCGTCTCCTAATGGATTTATAAACAATAGCATATATCCATATACACAAGCATACAGATTACAATAATCAGATTACAATATAGATTGAAATGCGATGTGGCAGACATATATTTGGTTTGCGGAATATTTGTGATTGCAATTGTGTCCCTGACAGGGCNNNNGATGGGGCAGACATAGTCTATACACAAAAGCCAAACAAGACTTCCTAAACAGGACTTGTTCACACACAGCATATTCCAGTTATAAGATACTGGAATAATACACCCCACACACACTCCCCAACCACTCAGGCGGCCAGGAAGTGTTTGAGTTCCCACTCTGGTTGATGCCAAGTGGGTGGAGAGTGCGTAAGGGTATATCCAGTACATTTCACAGCCGATTAAGCGTACCCTCGTCTCCTCCCCTCGTATGTGGGGAACATGTTCAAGGGCCATAAATGAAAAATTCTCATACCACCCCCACTACACTTAGAGAATGTCGGGGCACTGAATGTGTAACATCATTCTTTTTTATTAGGCGAACGGTGTTCCGCGATGCGTGTTTTTAAAGATCTTTTTGTGCGGCAACATACCGCATAGAGCACCCGCACTGTAACAAGTAAATAGTAAAGGGGGTATTGCAATTTAGAAATGTTTTATAACATGGCTCTTTTTTTTATCATCATACTTCACGGTCTTAGTTTTACATGCATACCTACACATTGAACAGTTTCCACATGAGAAAAAACCTTTGGGTATCCCCCTTATGTTGGTAAATTTGATTTTGTTTGGAATAAGCTGGGTGAAAGATGTGACGCCAATGTCTGCGCTTTCCGATATGTAAATTTAGGGACCATTTTTTCCAAACTTTGTTAGATCTTTATCTAAGGATAAAGTAGCCCAATGTTTCATGATTATGTCACGTATGTTCCGTGCTTGGCGACTATATGTGGTAATAAACAACGGAAATTCCTCCACCATATACTAAAGGTGGTTTACTTTTTGGTCTCTTTTGCTTTCTTGAAAGTACTGATTGCCATAGACTCAGCTGACTCAACACGTTCTGGATATCTTCTGATTATCCTCTTACCAGAAATCTATTTGTTAGTTCCTTCGATTGATAAATAAAACTCTCATCATTCTGCATAATCTGCGCAATCTCAGAAATTGCGCTTTGGGAATACTTTTAACCAATGACCCGGGGTGACAGCTCTTGGCAGAGAGCAATGTATTCCTGGAATTTGGTTTGCGGAATTTGTGATTGAATTGCCATGTCATGGCCATTCAATCACAAATATTCCGCAAACCAAATATGTAGTCTGCCACATCGCATTTCAATCTATATTGTAATTGATCTATTGTAATCTGTATGCTTGGTATATGGATATATGCTATTGTTTATAAATCCATTAGGAGACGGTTGATCCACATCATCCGATTCTAATATGATACATTACAATTGTGTTGTTCTATTATTATAATTAGTGATTATATACTATGTGAGCATTACAGGTCTTTGTTTTAATCCCAAGTTTTTATTGGTAATAGGTGTTTATGTATGTTATTTATGTTTTATATATGTGGGTAATATGTATTTGGTCCCTTTAATAGGATGACGTCCAAATCTGACTTTGTGTAAAGATATGGGAGGCCCTTGCCAATTAGGGAGGTGCCTATTTTTAGTTAAAGCCTCTTCTGTTTGCGTTTAATTAAAGGAGAACTCAGCTAACCTTATCATAGCCATATCGTGGCATTGCTCACCCCTTGGATATCTGTCTGCGCTAATCACAGTAGCCAGACCTTTTGGAAATTTGGGCCAGTGTCGTTGACCAAACCAAACCAAATTCTGTTCTGAATTTTTCAATGGATGAAATTGTGCTCTGGTTCCCGTTGCTGCGGTCTCGACCTCATGGCAGTTGCAAAGTGCATGATCATTTATTGCCCTCTCGGATTCCCTGTATTGGTTTGTTCAGTAGAAATAGCCACAAGGTCTAGCTGTATTTCGAGGGCCCAATATACTCTGTAGCCAATCTAATTTTCTCCCATATTGGTGCTATTTGAGGGCAGGACCAAAGCATATGCAACAAGCTTCCCCGCACTGCTTGGGGCACAGCGGGGAGTGATCCGGGGATAATGTACATTTAGATAGTTTAACTGGGGGTGAGATACCACCTCATTAATACCTTATATGAGTTCTCTTTAATGTTGTGGATATGGAACTTCTAGCCGTGCGAGAATAGTTGTCCATTCTTCGCTCTAGTGTCTTTTGTAAGTCGAATTCCCATTGTGTCATGAAGTTCAGTCTGTGTGTAGTCTTTGCCTGAAACCGATCAATGTGAATCTGTCAAGAAACTCTGCGCATTTTCTTGTCTTCTCACGTGATGCACCTTCTCTCCATTATACAGTTTTTCATAGTATAGCTTAAACTCTTCAACTATGCGTTTGGGGTTGGTGGTTCATCTCTCCTTTTTGTGTCCGAATTTTGTGTATATTATAATTTTGTTGCCTATTTCGAATCTTGTTGGCTAGCATGGTATCTGGCCTGTTAGCTTTTTCAAAAAATTTCCTCTTTGTCAAACTCAGTGTTTCTCTCAGCCTGGAGGTAAGGAGCATGTTAAGTTCAATCCTAACATTTTTCAACTCCTGCAAAATTGTTTCTCCACCCGTTCTGCTAAATAGCATTGAGAGCTCATGTAACTTCCCCCTTAACTCCGTTAATTTGGCCTCTCTTTCCCCCCTTCCCGCTGTATCCTAATCAGTGTCCCTCTTAATGTGGCCTTATGAGCTTCCCACAAAGTTAGGTGAGATCGAACACTACCTTTATTAATCTCAAAGAACTGTCTCAATTCATCTTGAAACAGCCGTCCCAGTTCTGGGATCTTAATCAATGATTAGTTCAGTCTCCAGTTTGCCCCTGGGTTTTCCAGTTCTAATCTGTTTGCACCTAGCTTTATGGGTGCGTGATCTGACCTTGAATATCATGGGTCCTGGTATGGAGATCTGTCGGACCATTCTACTGGACACAAAGAAGTAATCAATTCTGCTGCTGCTGTCGTTGTGGATGTGAAAAGAACGTGTAGCTTCAGTCATTGGGTGCTGTTCCCTCATTATATCTACCAGGTCCCTTTTGGGTCTCTTTCAGTAGGGTCGGTACACATTTGTCTCTCTGCTCTTTTTGTGGGTCTATCTACTCGGGATCTATGGTTTTATTAAAATCTCCTGCTAAAATGATATGCCTCTGTTTCCACTTGTCAAGTGTTGTGAAAAAAGATGAGTAAAACTGGGGTTCGTTTGCACATGGCGCATATATGTTCGCTAAGGTGCCCTGCTGCCGTATATTTGACCTACTCAATGATATCGACCTTCTGGATCTCTCTTTATTTTTCATTGTATAGATATTTTATTACATGAACAGTATCGCTACCCCTCTCTTTAACTTTAGCGAGGATGCTAGGTATATTTGTCTGTAATTTTTGTCTAGGTATTTCGGGGAGTTCCATGTACTAAAGTGTGTTTCTTGGAGGAACAAGATGTCAGCTCTTTTCCTTTGATGTCGGAAAATGCATCCTTCTTTTCTGCGGGCTATTAAATCCCTTCACATTCTAAGCTATAATAGTTACTGCCATGTGTATTGTACGTGATGCCAGCTATGAATATTGCTCACCTTAACCTTCGACTTTGAACTCGCTCATGGGGTCTTTTATCTTGTGGATTCGGTTCTCTGATGCACTGCCTCTTCCGCTGGCAATTGGTATGGGTGGACACAAGAGGGGGTACAGGGGACATATAACAGTGACAGATAACAACAATGAACCTAAAGTGGTCAGAATTACCTAGGGTCTGGTGCCCTGGGATACCTGACTTCCTCCGAACCTCCCTCTCTGGTCGGGGATATGGGTTTTAGACATCCCATGTCCCAGGGACTTGCACCTCAGGTGGATAAGCCTTTTGCCTGTCGGCCCATGCCTACGGTGAGATAGCTGAGACTCCACTAGCCTCACTGCGCCTCTTAGCTTAGCTATTAATTTTCTAAACTCTCTAACTGTGGAACCTAACTTTTTTTCCGATGTACCTGCCATTACCCTTGACTTCTACTATATCGCGTATAGCCTTCTTCTAAACATAATCTCCATCCATATTAAATTTCAAGCCCTTGATTACCCATCTTCTTCTCCCCTCATTTTCTATCTTTCATTCACGTCCTCCCCTTATCTCACTTGCTTATGCCCTCTATTTCTAGCGTGGCCATCCCTCTTCCTGTGCCCTGCTTGGCCTTTTGCTTGCTGCTTTTTTTGTCTTTTAATATAACCTAATCTCTGCTCTATTCTAGCCTTATCTCCGTTCTCCTTCTCAGCGCTTGTATCTTGTTTTTGCTTATTTTTCCCTCCTCCCCTCTTTCTCCCCCCCCTGCCTCTTCTCCCCCTTCTATCCATCCCTCATCTCTACGCTTATTCATTCATTCTGGATTGATTCCGTCGTCAGCATCTTGTCCTATCTTTGTCTGTTCTCTACGTTCTCCCTCCGCCGCCGTTCTGTGTGCTAGTTGCCTTGTGCCGGTCGATCTGTCCTTTTGCTTCGCTCCGACGTGATCGCTAACCCCCCTCTGTTGGTGGTGGCTTCTTCTTCTCCAGACCTAGGCGCTCTTGATGACGTCATCTAGTTTATCTTCTGCGCGACATCCTCACCTCCGCGGTGCTCCTCTGGTAACATCTTCTGTCTGGATCCGCGCAGGGGCTTTCTGCTTCAGCCTTTGGTCCCTTGTCACAATTTTGCCTCTCTTTTTTCCTCCTCCCGCACGCATGGGGCGCTCCATCATACCAGGGGGGGGGGGTGCCATTTTGAGCATCACTGACTTCGTTTTGCCTCCATCCTAGGTCAGATGTGGCTAGTGATTTTTCTGTGGAGTCTCTGTTGGAGTTACCCATCTGAGATTCTCTCCCCTGCTCTTTGCAGGAATACAACTTGGGTAAGGAACTTCTTTTTTTTCCCTTTATAAAAACAACTTTTTTAACTTTGTACAATGCAGCGATGCGATGGCTCCGTAAGGCTTAATTGAAGGCTGGTGGCCTTCCAAAAAAGGAAAGGCCAGGGAAATAGGAAGAGCGAGGGAGAAGAGGGGGAGGGTGTGGGGGAGGGAGGGGGTGTCTACCTGGTCACTAAGTATTCACCTTGGGCGGTCTTTCAAAGCACTGATTGTCACAGGCTTCCTTTTCCCAGCGTTCTATCTTCTGGGCTATACCTTGGTGAATTAGACCTCATTCTATAAAGTTATCCATGGTTCCCAGTCTATGGGAAAGCTGTTGTGTTTTGCTTAAGGAGCGCAGTAGTTTTTCCATAAGCATCACCTCTTTATTATTTTTTTTAGCATTCTTTGGAGGGGGGAGCTACTTTCTTCCAGGAGGCCGCTACCTCACACTCGCCACTGTGAGAATAAAGGAGATTAATTTCCTTACGGGCAGTCAATTTCTTTCATTGGCCTAGCAGTATGAAGGTCAATGGATCAATAGGTAATTCGAGGTTGGTAACCTCTTTTAATTAAATTTGAACCATGTCCAATGTTTCTTAATTTCTGGACATGACCACCAGATATGGGCCATGTCCCCTTCTGTCCAGACGCCTCTCCAACAGAGATCAGATGCCAGAGGATAGATTTGCTTTAGTCTCACATGGAGTGAAATACCAGTAAACAGTATTTTATAAATATTTTCTTGGTTGTGTTGCAAATTTAAGTTCCTGAGGCTGCTTTTCAAATATCGTCCCAATCCTCTCTGTTGATATTTATATTCAGGTCCGCGGCCCATTTCAGCATATAGTCATGAGTTGCAGGGTCCGCGATGTCTCCAATTCAGTGTAGATTTTTGTATTAGTCCTTTTGGTGAGAGCTATTTTGCATAGTCTTCGAACTTAGTGAGAGAGGGAAATTCTGGATTTGTGGATATTTTGGGTGTGAAATGTCTAATTGGAGGGTATTTCAATGTTTCCAATGTGGTATATCATATTTAGCACGTACATTTTGGTAGTCAAAATTTCCTTAGGCTCAGAATGTCTCCGATCGTCTTGATCCCTTCAATTAAATTGATCGTATAATTAGGTCGCACATCGGGAGGAAATTAAGGATTATTAAAGATTGGCGTGAGTTACGAGCTGGTGGGAAGCAAGTACGAATCTAGTCTTAGCTTTCAACTAGACTCCCCATGTGTGTTTCATCGCTCCCAGCTTAAATTTGTGCAGGTGCATATATCCTTATCCAAGTTCCAAAGGCATGCTGGCAGAGAAGGCATTTAGCATATTGCGATTCTATTTCGAGGCAGCAACGCTGGTCTGGGTCTGCGTTCACATGGCCGCTTGTTTTAGTTGGGCTGCCTGATAATATTTAGAAATATCTGGGACACCCATACCCCCCCTTGCTCTTGGTGCCATCAGTACCGATCTTGCGACTCTGGGTCATTTGCACGCCACAATAAAATTCAATAGTCTATTTTGAATGTTTTTAGTTCAGAACCAGGAACGTGGACTGGAAGTGTTTGAGAAGAAATAAAGTAATCTAGGGAGTATATTCTTGTTATCGAGATCATCTCCAATCCAAGAAATCGGCAGCCTTCCCATTTACAGGTCTTTTTTATTTTTTTCAAACAGGGGGCTGGTAATTGTGTTGATATAAAATTGGTAGTTTTGATACATTTACTCCCAAATATTTGATGTACGAAGAACTCCATCTATAACTTAAATTCAGTTGGGCAGTTTCACTTGTGGTTCTCGAGGCGGGATTGAGGGCTTCAGATTTATCGCTATTTATTTTATATCCAGATATTTGCCAAAATCTCACTAGTTCCCTTTGAAGGTTAGGAAGGGCAGTTTGGGGTCTGGATAGGGTCAGGATAATATCATCGGCAAATAGGGACATTTTGTAATTTGGTTTTCCATTTCTATGACTTGATATTTATGTTATTTCGTATTTTGGACGCTAGAGGTTCAATAGTGAGAGCAAAGAGGAGGGGGAGGGATAAGGGCAACCCTGTCTCGTTCCGTTTTTGATTTGGAACCTTCAGTGTTCCCTTAGGTAGTCTAACAAGGGCCGTTTTGGTAGAGCGCCCGCACACCTTCTAGATATAAGAACTTTTAAAGCGAATTTTTCATAGTATTATCGAGAAATAGCCAATCAATTCATCAAATGCCTTCTCAGCAATCTAAACTCGTAGCATTGCCTTGGATGCCTGTGAGGTGCACATGATCAATTATGTCAATTATCTTACGAGTATTGTCCAAGCTTGACCCCCGAGAAAAACCCCACTTGGTCAAGGTTTATATCTAGCTAAAATTGGGTTAGTAGAAAAATTTGTATTGAGCGCGCTGTCTTCCAAACGACCCCCCCCCTCACGGCTACCCGGTGTCCCCCCGCAGCCTCCCAATCTCCTGTGATCAGCGGGGCATAACCAGCAATACAAAAAAACAAAAATAGGAGCGCATGAAATGAAACCAGATGAAGTGTCATGTGACAAGAAACATGTTGGTGACTCAGTGACGCATGGTCGTGACGACGGTCAGTTTGTGTAGCTGGTGGAGCCCTACCGCCACGAGAGCACAAAGGGGAATTCTAGTGCTTAAGGTCTGTTTTCTCATAAATCTTGCATTCCTAGCACCTCTCCTTCCCTGTCACCAATCTGGGTTGTGCATTTTGGGTGTTTACATCCATATTCCTGTGTGGCTAGGCTTGTGCATAATTTATTTTGTCAATTTAGACAAGGTTATATATATTACTGTATTATGTGTATTTTTGTATGATGAATGATTTTCATGATAAAAATATGTATTAATTCTGGTTTCATTTTCCTGCGCTCCTATTTTTGTTTTTTTAAATTGGGATGGTCTATTTGCTAGGATCTTGCTCTACAATTTAAGATCATTATTCAGGAGGGAAATTGCCCTATAGCTACCAACATTGAGTTGGGTCTTTTCCCTTCCTTATGTATATGTCACGGTTGTGCTCGCCACAAACCAGGGTCGGACGCGAGGGCTGAGGTGGGGTTGTAAAAGCACCGACCTTAGACCGCGCAGGCTGATCCGGATTGCGCAGTGTGAGTCAATAGGTAGCAGATCATAGGATAGGAGAGAGACAGCATCGTCGTTGTAAAAGCCACAGTCAGGAAGGAGACATCAGGATAAACTTTGTTCAAGCAAGAGTTCGGCAACAGGTAGTCAGGAAGGACCCGCTTCAGCTAGGAGCGCGGGGTTGGCCTTTGCGCGAGCGGCGACCATGGCCCATGGTACTGGTCTCAGGAGTGGGGGTAGGCACCGAATAGCACACCGCCTAGCTGCATGTGTAAACCAGTGCACAGCGCAAGAGTCACTGAGCGGGCTGGGGATCCTCCGTTACAGCGCAAGAATCAGGACACGGCCTCTCTATATAGGGAAAGAGTAGGCCCCAGGAACCAGGAAGTTGAAGATGCAGGGGAATCCTCCGGTGCAGCACAGGAGAAGAGGAAGTGAAGACCGTAGGTAGGGGATACCTGCTTCAGTGCAGGAAAGCAGGAAGCTGATGAACGCAGGGCGAAACCTCCACTTCGCACAGGAGAACAGGAAGCTGAAGAACGGCAGGGCGGAAACTCCGCTTCAGCACAGGAGGACAAGGAGCTGAAGAACGCAGGGCGAAACCTCCGCTTCAGCACAGGAGAAGAAGGAAGATGACGCAGGGCGAAAATCCACTTCAGCACAGGAGAACAAGCGAGAGCTTGTGGCAGAAAGGGTAGTGACATCCGGTAAGGACTATGCTCGCAGGGGAGCATTGTGGGAACACAGTACTTAAAGGCCACGGGGCCAATCCCCGGTAGGGAGGTGTGAAGGTACTGCTCCAATGAGTAAATGCCAAATCTAGGTTGCAGTGATAGGCTGACAGCTGTAGTAGATACCAGAGGGAGTGTGGGAGTATAGCTTTGGTGAGGAATCCAGGCTGCAGTAAATATCAGAGGGAGTGTGTGGCAGTATTGCTTTGGTGAGAGAATCCAGGCTGCAGTAAATAACAGGAGAAGTGTTCCAGAACTGCACCGGTCGCAAGGTAAGGCAACCAGGAAAAAGCGGAGCGGATTCCTTACAGTACCCCCCCTTCACGCGAGACTCCGGGCGAACATGAGCAATCATAGATTTGGGAGGACCGGGAATTGTTGTGAACCGTATAGGATTGGGGGGTAGGGGTAGAG
Organism: Ascaphus truei; assembly: GCA_036426205.1. Taxonomy (NCBI): domain Eukaryota; kingdom Metazoa; phylum Chordata; class Amphibia; order Anura; family Ascaphidae; genus Ascaphus; species Ascaphus truei. The sequence goes on along the minus strand of WSYH01001056.1, from coordinate 32,574 downwards.
TCGTGGTCCTGAGACTCGTGGTTAGTCCTTAGTGTATCCCCACTGCGGCCAGACAGGGCCATCCATGGGTCTCGGGGACATTGAGTTGTTCCTAAAGTTTTTTAGGTGGAAAGGGATCCGTAAACGAGCAGTTCCTTGGTGAGTAATGTTTAGGACATGAGAGTGGTGGTAGAGACATCATGGTACGTGGCTCGCCCGCCAAAAATGTCTTGGAAATCCAGGGCTGTGAGTGAGAACCAGAGAGTTTCAGAGCAGAAATGGCAGAAGAACCCCCACTGGAAGCCCAGTCTTAATAAAGGAACGGAATCTAGGATAAGCGGCCTGATAGTTGATCGAAACGCCAGGAGGAACTTCGGAACAGAAAAAGTCTTGGCTGACCACTGCATGTTGGAATTGTGAGAGATTTTCCTTTAGATCTCCAGGTAAGGTTTAGTGAGGGTATAGGCTGGGTGGAAGCATCTCCGGTATTGGTATATGGAAGGTGACAAGGCAAGCAAGTAAACCAGGCAATAAAGGACCGAAATCTTGGGATAGGTACAGAGTATTCCAAATGGAGGAGGAAATAACAGGGCCAACCGAAATTCCGGGAGAAAAACCATGGTTTAGCAGGAGCAGAGAAGCAAACAACCGTAGAGCTCTACCAATACTGGGAAAATCTCAGTGGGAGATAGTATTGTCAGGGAAAACAGGAAACAGTCATGAAATTTTCATATCAGTAGCTTGAGAAAAAGGCAGAGCCCGGGTAGTGGCGAGAGAGGGAAGCTAACATCAGAAGCGAAGTATTGTACACTCAGTGACAGGGAACTGAGAGCCAGCAAGCAGCAAGTATGAACTATGAAAACTTTAAGACAGGCACCTTAGAGTACAAGGAGTCTTTTCGAAACTGACAAGGGCCCTAACCACGGGGTACCTAATCTGACAAAAACATGAATAGGTGGTTTTCTAGTGCAAAATTTCTGATCCAGGACTCCTAACGGTAGTGAGGGTCTGTGTCTGGGTTGATTAGTGAAAAATCAGATGTATTGATAAGTGATTAGAATCAAATACTGAGGGTTCTAGATTTGCGGACATGGAGAAAAATACCCTTTAACGATAGGAGCTTTAATTTCTTCCCAGAGTAGTAAACCCAGTGGTGTGTGGGGCATATTTAGACCACAGAAACGAGGGACTGAGTTAGCAAGCAAAGGACAGGACAGCTAAATAGCTCAGATTTAAAACCCCAGACTGTAATATGGCATGGTGGTCTCAGACAGTACTAAGGGACGTGGACCACAGATATGCTGATCCTGGAGGATTAGCCTGGACAGAGAAATTCGGTGGAACCCCCAGCCAGGATAACCATTGTAGGAAGAGATTCAGAATCAGAAGGAGAATCATTACCTCTCAGAGTCTCAAAACCAGTAAGCACAATTCAGCAAAAAGGGAAACAGTGTGCAAGCTTTTACTAATCTATATGAAAAAGCGTCACTTTTGGAGAAAACCGGTTGTGTCAGCAAACATTCCTGGGAAACCAACAACATGAACCCCAGGAGGGGACATACAGACACTGTATTGCTTTTAACCCTAAGCTTAAAGAAGAGAAGAAACTCAGACAGTACGCGGGGTTAATCCATAACTGTATGGTATCTGAAGGTTAGGTAGAGTTGGTAAGGAGTCTGGGGAACCAGAAAGACTGCAGATTCCATAATGTGGGGACTTGCGCTGAAGCAGGGATCACCACCTCTCTGGGCGACAGGCTGGTTCCGTGAAATACCCAGAAGGGAGAAGGAAACTCTGCGACCCAAGCTTAGGGAAAACCTGACTACCTGAATACATTTAACAGGAAACAGAACTTTAGCCGAAGTCTACGGAGGCGAAACTGCGGAAAACTTGAGCTGAAGCAGGGGATTATAGCAAAGAATTTTAAGGACTCCGTAGGTTAGGGGAATCCTTCAAGCAACCTCTGCTGTCTGACTTGGGGACTCATTCTCTGAGGCTAAAACGAAGAGCATTAACATGAAGGCAGCAAGACTTTACAGGGGTTAATGCAGACAGTGCCTGAGAGTAGAGAACATAGGTAATATTCTCAGTATTAGGAGAGACAAGGAATCTCTCCTCTGGAGCTAGGGCGTTCGGTGACCATGGCTGGGCGGAACAGGGAATTATCAAAGGAGATCAAGAGAGCTGCCTACCACAGGGGTTAATTTTTACAAGTAAGATGACCCTGGGACAGAACATTAGGGATTCCTTTCCTGACGGGGAAAGCGCACAGGACCTGCCTAGCAGGGTTAACTGGAGAAACCTCAAGACACAGAAGAGAGGGATTCAGTTAGTAGAAATAGGAGAACTAAGGGACTTATTCTCTGAAACGGAAACCTAGGTTGGTTAGCGAAACATACGTCATACTCCAGGGGAGCTTCACGGCCTGATTGGTAGGGGTAATGGTAGACGTATCATTGGAGTCGGAACACGGGCATACAATCAGGGTAGTTGAGTTAGTTTACACGTTTGGTAGATAGTTGCCTAATTGGGTCATTTGGTCATCTCCCGGGAAGAGGGAGAATGTCCCCCGGTTTAGCGAGAGGACTGGAGCAGCAGGGAAAAAAAGCCAGGAGGAGGCGTTTGCCGGGACAGGGGGCGATCGCGTTTTAATAAGCAACTGTCAATTGCAAGGAAAGTACATTGCACGTGTTGTCCTGAGCAGAGAGCCAACATGACGGAAGGGTTCACGGTTGTACATACGGGAGATGTCCAATGATTATAAGCAGGGCCATTGGGTGTATACAGGGTAGGCCAAGTTCCACAGATCACACTTTATCCCAGTTTTAAAGGGGAATCCGGGGAAAGAAAACACTGTTTCACTGGCCAGAACACTGGCCAGATGTACTGTTTTAGGTCTATGCCAGGCAGTAAGCACTTTACAAACAAGATCATTACTGACATTCTTTTGCAAGGGGTAGTTAAGCCACTCGGACATAAACGGCTCCTTCCATCACGGGTATTATATCGCACAGGTAATCATTCTCCAACTGGGACTGGTCTAAGACCGGGACAGGGTTTTTAGGAAAAAACCTTACCAACGTTTGGCCTTACATCAGCGGGGTCCGAGTGTGGGGCAAGCTACTATGTCTGCCACATCGCATTTCAATCTATATTGTAATCTGATCTGAATATGGTATGCTTTGTGTATATGGATATATGCTATTGTTTATTAATCCATTAGGAGACGGTTGATCCACATCATCCGATTCTAATATGATACATTACGTAATTTGTGTTGTTCTATTAATTATATATTATGTGATTATATACTATGTGAGCATTACAGTGTCTTTGTTTTTAATCCCAAGTTTTTTATTGGTAATAGGTGTTTATGTATGTCTATTATGTTTTATATATGTGGGTAATATGTACTGTATTTGGTCCCTTTAATAGGATGACGTCCAAATCTGACTTTGTGTAAAGATATGGGAGGCCCTTGCCAATTAGGGAGATGCCTATTGTATACGTCATCTCCTATATAAGATCCGGTACTGTGTGGGGATCTTCACTCTTTGAAAAAGTCTTTCTATAGACGAAACGCGTCAGAGTGGTGTTATGTATGCTCACTGTGGAGCTTAATAAAGTTTTTTGAATTTTTCCAAGCGTTGGTTGTGTGGAGTGCTGTGACCACGGTTACCAAATCCTCCCCTTCACACGTCATATCCGGATAGGAGCACGCCGACACCACGAGGAGCAGAGATGGCCACCGGAGCGTTCTTGTAGCTACAGTGCAGAACGGGTGTCGTGAGTACACAATAATACATGCAGTTATGTTTTAGGCAGATGTGAGGCTACTTGGCACCGCACTGTGATTTACTTTGGGGTCTTTTCTTTGAAGAGGCTCCACTGTATCTCTATGGATTGACCAGCCCACTGCCTGCATTATCACTGCTTTCCTCACTAATGACTGTATGGCTTATATATCAGTGGTGTCAGCTCCAAGCTTTATGGGACACATGCAGATTCAATAGTGCTGCGGTTTAGGAGACTCGGTACTCAACGGGTTAATACCCAAGTGTCTTTTAACTAAAAATAGACTAGGCACCCGTCACAGAAACCTCTAGGACCTCCATGGTAAATGAAGTCAAATTTTAAAGGATATCAGGTCAACGACATCGAAAAATGATGGAAACCCTGCCTCGTCCTCCCCCCCCCCCACCTCTCCACCCCCTGTGCATTTTATGTTGTGAGTAATATGTTGTTAATGCAAAAAATGTTGGAATAACCACAAAATGGAGGAAGTTTAATGCAAAAGAATTTATTGTAATACCATGTACTGTAAACAAAAAACAATAAACTTCAAGTTATATATAAAAAAAAATAGGATAAGCACAATTAAATACAAAATACATGAGAAAAACACACTTTCTGGGGGTCTTGGGCTTAAAACTAGACTGTCCTAGCTTTAACAGAACATAAAACAACGTTTTTAGTTGACTGGTACGTGGTCCCAAATATACTGGAACTCAAATCGTCATGAAGATCCTGACGACACCGCTCTCTTTCTTCCGGAGGTGCTGAAATCCCTTGACCGGAAGTCCCAAACTTCCTGGAGCTGTTTTCAGCTTGCAATCCTAGCCGCTACCGCTACGTTCAATTCTCAGAACTTGGTCCTGAAAAGTGGGACTTAAAAAATGTCTCGCCTTGAAATTTCTTTTTTTGTTTCAATCTTTTTTATTGTTTTCACAACACAGTAACATCCCTTTAGACATTGATCTTCCCATCATCAGGTAAATGTTCAATGTAACATTTGTAGAATTTTTAACATAATAAAAAGCATGGCAGTTCTAATACAGAGCATAGGAAAAAAAGGGGGGGGACCCCCAAGTTGATGGTGCAAATACTTCAAAGTCTATGTTATAAACTGTAATAAGATGCCATAGCAAACCGGTATGCATGAAAAAATAAGGCAATGAGTGTCCCGTGGGTAATGCCGATGGTGTGTGTGAGCCTAAGCGACCCCCACCTCACCTGTGCTGAACCGGTATGTTCTCCAGCTGATCCGATGGTACAGACCCCCCGAAGCAGACGGGGTAAAACCCACCTCACTCGGACATGCGGTAATGGCTACCCGGTATGCAAGGACAAGCTGATGGTAGTAGAGACCTGCAGGCAGAGCCTCCCGCCGCCTTACCGGGTGCCAGGTGATTCTCCCGCGATGTTTCGGTCTGACGCTGTGTCATGGGGGTGGTGGCTGATGAGAAGACGGAGGGCGATCCACTCCTCCGCAATGTTCGTCTCCGTCAGCTGTGTTCTGTTCCCGGTGCACAGGTAAGGGACTGGAGTGCCGGCCACACACTGGCTGAAAACCCGATCCACTCAGCAGCTGGTAGAGAAAATCCTCCAGGTGGAACAGCTGTTCTGCAATGATGTGTACCGGAGCGATTGATAAGGTAAGAAAAAGGGGAGAAGGTACTATAAGCACGCCCCGCAGGATTTGTTCACAAAGCTGCTATAGCACATCCTCTGTATTAGGTAAGAAAAAGGGGAGAAGGTAGAGCACTGCCAAAAAAGAAAGCAAAAGGGCTGGGGCAAAAAAATAACAGTTATTTATTAGGCATCTATGCTAAAAAAGACAAACACACGAATTTAAAACTCTGACGCGTTTCCCATTCAACATGCCCAACCTATCTCCTCCCGGAACTGGGGCGTGTATGTAATCTATACCAGAGAAGGAGAAGTTCTTGATTGTCCCCTGGGGGCATGTTGAAAAATGTCTTGAAACAGGATGGGATTGGTCTTTTTTGTTAATTTCACGGACGTGTTCCATAATTCTTTTCTTAAGGGGTCTTATAGTTCGGCCCACATAGTCCCTACCACATCCACATCTTAGGAGATATACTGTATAACTGGAATTGCAGTTGATAAAGGTATGTATTGTGTGTTCAGTTTTAGGATTAATACAAGTCAATTTTTTAATCTGTTTAGCATATTTGCAAATCCCACAATGTCCACATGGAAAAAATCCCTTAGGGATACTTTTTATCCTGGTAGAATTATTTCTAGAATCAAATAAACGAGCAATGAAGTAAATTAACCAATGGATTTATGCATTTTATCCTATTAAGGGCTGATGAGGCATTTTTCTTTATAGCTCACATATTTTTTCATTTAGGCTGTTATTCACACATTACAACCCTCTTTTACATTTTAACATAAAAAAAAATTCTTGACACCATTATGGAGGATATTGAACAATCTGAAAATGAAGACATACAGAGCAATCTTTTTGTTCAGAATTGCAGTGACAATACTAAAAGAATTAAGCAAGCTGAACATGTATTTGATAATTCTACTGAGTTTATATGTGAAGAAAACTCTGATTTAACAGCACATTTTCTCAAATTGGAAAAACTACTGACAGAAAACATCAGACTTTGGTGGGACATAACCACGTTAAAAAATTATGCCAAAACCAAAAGAATACCAAGAGGGTTGAGGATAAAAAAGCACCTACTTTTGGCTTTGGCAGTAAAGAATTTGAGCAAAAATGGAAATCCACATTGAATGAATGCTCATTTAAACTCATAGACATGATTATTGAGCATAAGACGACAGAAAGAGTGTTATTGGGGATTGAGATAAAAACCTTACAGAATAAGCTTAAATCTTTCGAAAGTATGGAACATTTTTCAAATAATGATCAAATACTGTTGTCTAACATTGAAGACACAATTATGGAAAAATAGCAGTCTAAATTTGAAAGAGACCGCTTAGACTATGAGAGAAACCAGGTCTATGTCTGGGAAAGACCAGGGAATGCTAACACCAATAGAGGGAAATCAAGAACACCCTCACACTCACATGGCCATAAGGATAAAACATCTAGTACACCTAAAAAATCAATTTTGAAGTCAAAGTACACAGACACTTCTAGTTATGAATCGGATACCTCAGAAAGTGAGAACAGATTTCCATCAGTGTCTTTTGATATCACGTCAGACACTTGGAGAGGGAAAAGTTCAACGGGTTCAAACCCACGAGATGCTTTCACTTCTGGAGCATCGGGACATTTTTTACAAATGAACAGATCACAGGAGTCAAAAAAACTATCAAGGAGAAGGAGGTCAAAGAGGAAGAGGGGGAACAAGAGGGTCAGCAAAGAGGAAAAAATATGCTTAACAACGGAGGAAAATAATGTGATTAACATCTCACATAAGACTATTATCCCTACTTAACAGAGGTTTGAACTTTGCCCCTCAGAGTGACTTTAACCTCTTTGACACATATATTGACTTACAGCGATTTACTCGCAAGCTGACCTTGAAAAAATTCTTCTCCGATAAGTCTAGGAATGTTGTACCTATTATGTGTGATTCTGTGGAGTCATCACCAGTTCGCGCTGGTGATGACGCACCAGAACCAGATTGTTCTGATTTTTCATTTAAGGAACATTGTGCCATCTCTGATTTTTTTATATATGGAACAGAATATGGAAGATAATTCCCAGGAGGTGTCCCTTTCTAACTTTTTAAGTTTTGAACACACCACATTTAGAAAGAAATCTACCTTTTGTCCCTATGGTTCAAAGAGTCCATTTATCACCACATTTGAGAGATTGGTGGAAAAGGATTTGAGATTTTGGCTGAAAATTACAAACAAGACCCATATTGTTACAGCAATCTAACCACCCTTGAATTGAAAGAACTTCAAAATCTAAAACAAGATAAAACAATTGTTATTAAAAATGCGGACAAGGGTGGAGCGATTGTTGTACAATCTGCAGAGAGCTATAAACAAGAAGCTTTGAGACAACTTTCTGATGGTCAGGCCTATTGCAAATTATCATCGGATCCTACCACCAATTTCTCACATGAATTGAATGATTTGCTTGATCTAGGAAGAGAACTTTATGTACTAAGCAAAAAAGAATTTGCATTTTTATGTTCCCCTAATCCCATAGTGCCCATCTTTCACCATCTCCCAAAGATCAATAAGTCGCTCACAAGTCCTCCGGGACGTCCAATTGTGGCGAGCATTGGATCTTTGGGAGATGGTCTCTCTCGTTTTATAGATGTATATCTACAACCTATTGTACAATCATTACCATCCTTTTTGAAAGATTCAAACCAACTGATTTTTGATCTAAAAAATATACAGGGGCGAGAGAGCTATAGATGGGTAACTATGGGTGTTACCTCTCTACAGTATACAACATTATTAAACATGAGCAGGGCATTTCCGCTATACAACATTACCTCACATTATCTCACTTAGCACCAGCACTATGCACTTTTTTAATAGATTCTATCACATTTTAACTCACTCACAATTATTTCTTTTTTGATTCACAATTTTATTTACAACTTCGAGGCACCGCTATGGGCACTTCTTTCGCACCCTCATATGCTAATCTTTTTATGGGGTTGTGGGAGTTTAATTTCATTTTTAGTGATAAAAATTCTATTACGCACCAAATAATATTCTATAAACATTATATAGATGACCTTCTATTTATCTGGGATGGTGATTTTTCTTCACTTCAAACATTTATTCACCAACTTAACATTAACGATCACAACTTACAATTCACTTTTCAGGAAAATATTCATCACATTTATTATTTAGATCTAATGTTGTATGTGGATATGCGGGGCAGCATCCAAACTGACATACAGTATATAGGAAGCCTAACGCACGTAACTCCTATCTCAGAGCCGATAGCAATCACTCTAAATTTCTTAAAAAGGGCATCCTTAAGGGACAATTTATAAGATTAAAGTGGTTATGTTCAACAGAAGAAGCATTTGAAGTTCAATCTAGAGATCTTATTTCAAGATTTACATCTAGAGGCTACAAAATATCTCATATTACAGAAGCATTGAATTCTGTCAAACAAATAGACAGAAGGGATCTCCTGAATTCTTCCAGAAGGAGACCATCACATGACGAGATGGCTGTACCTTTGTTTATCACCCAACAAAGTAGACAGTCATATCGTATACGATCAATTATCCATAAACACTGGGACACCTTGAAATTGGACAGTGATCTTAGACCTATCCTTGATAAGAAACCCAAATTTGTATTCAGAAAGGCAAAATCATTGGGCTCATTTATCTCCCCTAGTTTATTTGATTCTAGAAATAATTCTACTTGGATAAAAAGTATCCTTAAGGGATTTTTTGAATGTGGACATTGTGGGATTTGCAAATATGCTAAACAGATTAAAAAATTGACTTGTATTAATCCTAAAACTGAACACACAATACATACCTTTATCAACTGCAATTCCAGTTATACAGTATATCTCCTAAGATGTGGATGTGGTAGGGGCTATGTGGGCCGAACTATAAGACCCCTTAAGAAAAGAATTATGGAACACGTCCGTGCAATTAACAAAAAAGACCAATCCCATCCTGTTTCAAGACATTTTTCAACATGCCCCCAAGGGACAATCAAGAACTTCTCCTTCTCTGGTATAGATTACATACACGCCCCAATTCGGGGAGGAGATAGGTTGGGCATGTTAAATAAAAAGGAAATGTATTGGATGTACAGTTTGGATACATTGCAACCTTCTGATATTAACATCGACTGGGAGTTGAAGCATTTTTTATAGCCTTCATTTTTCCCCTATCTGTGATCTTATTTATTGTGATATATATCTTTAAGGTCAATATATCTTTCTCATTACATTTCTTTATTTTATATGTCTTGCTCTATTATTATATGCTTTGTTCAAGTTGTTCTATATATCTTATATTCTTTTTTTACCTCCGGTTTAGATTAACTTTAACTTATAAGATTTGTCACCTGACTATGCTATTCTATATACATTATTTGGTTATTAAACATTATTACAAATATGGTTATCTCTCTTATACATAACATTATTTAGCACAATTATCATTATTATTCTAAATTATTTGTTTTCAAGACACATGAAGGTGACTATTAAATAATATATTAGTTTTTGCAATAGGGTTTTTTTATTTCTATTTACTTTTATAGGTTATTTAAATTTACATTTGAAGACTTATACAATTCTTTTAGCACTTTAGATTATTATATTTTATTTTAATCTTTTAATCTTATATCTTTTTTATAGTTTTATTTATGTTTATATCACTTGCACTCACTAACACTTTTTTTCTTTATCTGTATTCAACACGTTCCTGTATAATGGGTTACAATTTATTATCTGTTTAACACCATCACAATCGTTTTTATCTATGTTCTTTTGTACCTTATACTGTTTATATAGGTTTATGATATATATATATCTTTTTGATTTAGAAATTCTGTTGTTTTTATGTATGAATCAGTCTTCTGTTTTGTCATTTTGTCCATTGAAGTTTGTTGTATATTATCGGTTCTCTCGGTTTCATATTGTGGTCAGTGGTGTGATGACATCCTGTATTATAGACTTTTCTGTCTTAGTCTTCAGCAGCAGTTGATTGCATAATTCATTAAGTAATTGTCCAATCTGTCTGATTCGTAGAGGGCGTATACTTACCTTTGACCACTATATAATCTGACACTGGGAGAACCACAGTACTCTTTGATAAAGCGCCTCCACGGCGGGAAACGCGTCAGAGTTTTAAATTCGTGTGTTTGTCTTTTTTGGCATAGATGCCTAATAAATAATTGTTATTTTTTTGCCCCAGCCCTTTTGTTTTCTTTTTTGGCAGTGCTCTACCTTCTCCCCTTTTTCTTACCTAATACAGAGCATGTGCTATATCAGCTTTGTGAACAAATCCTGCGGGGCGTGCTTATAGTACCTATAAAATAGGTAGAGTTAAAGAAAAGGTAAGGAAAGAAGGAAGAGGAGAACCTGAGTGGCGGGGTTGGGGGGGGGGGGAGAGAAAAGGGAAGCAACCTAACTACACCAAACTAAAGTTTTTAGAAGGGATTCTCAAGATATCGCTCCGTGGGTTTGCCTATACTGTACTTCGGTCAGCTTTGTTTTGTATTGTCTTATTTCTATGTCTGGGATAGTAGGTATTTTACTCTAGGGACCAGGGTTCCCATATCTTGTCGAACTTGTCAAGGAAATGGTTTAATTGGGCTTATTGCTTTTCCATTAGTTTAACATTGTTAACTCTTATGATGACTGCACGTCTAGATGGGGGGTTTATATTTTTCCACGCGGCTGCTATAGATCAACTGCTGTGAGTATAAATGATATAAGTTTGCTTACTGGAGTTTGTAATTCCTCTATTGGTTTTGCTAGTAGGAATGTCAGCGGGTCTATAGGTATCCTCAGATCTGCGCTCTCGAATATCAGGCTTTGAATCATGGTCCAAAATTTCTGTATTCGCGGGCAATCCCACCAGATGTGAACCATGTCCCCTCTCATACCACCCTCTCCAGCAGAGATCTGGTGTTCCTGGGAAGATCTGGCTCAATCTTCTCAGGGTTAAGTGCCATTGAAATAAAATTTTATATATATTTTCTTTCGTGACTGTACAAATTGATGTTTTAGATGCAGAATCCCAGATATCCCTCCAGTCGTCATTATCTATTTCTATATTTAGGTCTTCAGCCCATATCCGCATGTAATTGTGGGGTTGGGACGTTGCGTGAGATGCTATCCCCATGTATATTTCCGAGATTAAACCACCTCTATAGAGGCCTTCCATACATCATTTTTCAAAGTTCGAAAGGGTATTAAATTTGGAATTCTGAGAGAAGTTTTGGAGGAAGTGTCGGATCTGTAAATAGCTAAAGATTGGGAGGTTCTGCCTGTGGGGTTTTTGTTTTAGCACCTGGTATGAGAGAATCTCTCCTTCTTTGATAACATCTTTTTGCTTGCTACTGTCCCGGAAAGCTTTATTCTAAAGCTTGCCGGGTGCATAGCGGGCTAACCGCGGGGCTGCTCTCCATTTAAAACGGAGTTTCCCGCATGGCGGCCGCTTCAATAGATAAGCGCTAATGGCGCTTACTATTGAAAGCGCCCGAGGCACGGGAAAACCGTCCGAAAACGGCCGAAGATAGCCGCGCGCCGCCCGCAGCTGTTTTTAAACTGCGACGGCAGCCGCATTAGTTTTAAACCGGCCGCCACTGTAGTCCGTACTTCTGAGTTGTTCCACATATTTAGGGGAACATCCCGGTGGAAACCTAGGGTTATGGGCAATTGGAACCAGGCTAGAAGGGTGGGTGGAAATGGAGTATCTGATTTTGCTTTTGGACCATGTGCATCTCATCGCCCCAAGCTTAAATCTTCCCGTGGGGCTCTCCCCCTCCCCAGAGCTCCATAGTTCCACCGCTAGAGTGGAAGGGCCCACATAGGCAGACTCGATCCCCAGCCAGCCACAAGTTGCTGGATCACAGTTCCACATCACTGCTTATTTTAGGTGGGCCGCTTGATAGTATTTGATAATATCAGGCACCCCCACCCCCACTCCCCCCCCGATCTCAGTGCTAGCATTACCGGTCTTGCAACCCACGGTCTTTTATTCTTCCAAATAAATTGAAAGATTCTGTTTTGGATATTTTTGAGATCCCTAATCGGGACTTTTATTGGAAGGGTTTGGAAGAAGTTCAACAACCTAGGCAAGATATTCATTTTTACCGCCGTTATCCTTCCAATCCAAGATATTTGATTGTCGTTCCAGGACTGAAGATCTTTTTTAATTTTTTCAAATAGAGGTGGGTAGTTGGTAGTATTGGTATAATAAATTGTATGTGTTTGTTATGTAGATTCCTAGATATTTGATGAGTGTTTGGGACCATTTTTATTTAAAGTTTGCTTGTAACAGCTTGACCTCTTGGACGGGGAGCGTTAAATCTCCGTTCACGGATTCATCCGCGGCTGCGGTTTGTCTCCACCGGTGCCGATGCGCGCTGCCTCGTCCGGTTCCTTTGTTGAGCTGCTGTTGTTGGCGAGGTGAGGTGAGTCACGGGCCACCCGCTGGTGGTTATCTCCTTTTTCCTTGTGGCGCGTCCACTGGTCTGCATCCCTGCAGTTTGCGTCCGGGGTTCCCGCTTCTTCGGCCTTCCGGGTCTGTGGATGGGATATCCAGGATTGCGTCGCCTCACGGGGCAGGAGCGATTTTTAAGGGGAACTTCTTCGATCGCTGTTCAGTTCAACTGGGTGAGGGAGTGAACTTGGAGGTAACTGTGGTAGTTGGTTGCTGCGGTTCCTATCTAGGTCGCGGTTGTTTTTGGCCTGCCAGCCTCTCTGATGTTCTGATCTGGGGCTCCTCTGCATGTTGCCCCTGGGAGTGGGGGGGATCTTGGATCCAGTTGGCAGGGAGGTTTAGATCCAGGGCTTTTGCGAACCGTGGGATATCCTCCGGGTGTCGTATTGTGAGATATTTACCATTTTTTTGTACCGACAGTTTAAATGGAAATCCCCATTTGTACTTGATTTTTTTCTCGCGGAGCAGGGAAGTTAATGGTTGCATCTCTTTGTGCCGGAGTATTGTGCGCTTTGACAAGTCATTGTAAATTTGGAGGTGAGAATCCTGGAATTTGATAATCTCCCTGGTACAGCAGGCCTCCATTATTTGTTCTTTCACAGTATATCTGTGAAGGCGGGCTATTATGTCCCTTGCTCGGTTGGTCATCATCCCGTCTGGTCTGCTCTGTCCAAGGAGAACGCATTTATCTATATTAGTGCAAAATTGTGGCGGCGTCCACCCCCGGGATGTCTGTTTGGGCCAGCCATGGGGCCCATACGTTTAGAAATTTGGAGCCAGAGTTGTTGATCCAACTCGTCAACTGTTCCATCTGGCAGACATGCCAAATTCTGTTCCTGATTTTGGCTATAGTGGGTAATTCCTGTTGTCTCCATACTGCTGCGATCTCACACCTCGTGGCGGTTGCGAAATGTGCAACCAATTTGAGTGTCGCGTTAGACACGTCCTGAGGCCGTCAGCCACAGGCCAGGGGGACCTCCAAGTTGAGGATTCTTTCTAGCCAATCCCTAATAGATTCCCAAATCGGGACCACTTTCGGGCAAGACCACAGCATATGTTTTAAATCAGCCGTTTCCCCACACTGTTTTGGGCAGAGCGGGGAATAGCCCTTGATAAATTTAGATAATTTCAATGGGGTATGGTACCACTGCATTAGGACTTTATATGCGTTCTCCTTCAACGTGGCACAGATTGAGCTTTTGGCAGCTGCCTGTAATATCTGATCCCATTCCTCGTCCTCTAGTGTCTCCCCTAAATCTGTCTCCCACTGTCGCATGTATTTCAGTCGGGGTGCGTCGGAAGTCTTCGGACAGATTACCTCCCTGTACATCCGAGAAGTTAGTCCTCTTGTGTCTGTCTCTCTGGAACACAGCTGTTCGAAATTAGTTCGTGCTGGGCGAACCGGGAATTTATTATAGAAAGCCCTGACCTGGAGGAATCTAAATAATTCTGTGTTGGGTAGCTTTTTCTCATCCTTAATCATATCGAACGTCTTGATATATTTACTTCCTTCCAGGTCCTTTAATCGTAAGTACCCCGCTTGCGTCCATTTTACAAATTTGTCACCTAACAGCCCTGGAGCAAAATCCAGATTTCCCACCAATTTAGCTTTAAATTTAGATGACTCCCAGACCGCTAGCGAGTTCGCAATTGCACAGAGTGGCATCCCTATTGATTTCTTACACTGTTTTGGAAGCCAAATCAGATCGTGCAGTTTTACTGGCGCGCAGCATTCTGTTTCTAGGGCCACCCATCGTCTATTTGCTGGGTTCGAGTGCCACTGGACAATTTGGCATAATTGTGCCGCCTTGTGGTATGCCAACAAGCAAGGTACCGCTAACCCTCCTCTTGTTACTGGTTTTGTCAGTATGCTTTTCGCAATTCGTGGGCTTTTTTATTCCAAATAAATTGAATAATGCGAGCCTGCAGCGTGAGGACCTCAGTCCTAACAAGAGGTATTGGGAGGGTTTGAAACAGATATAATAGTTTAGGCAGCAGGTTCATTTTGACACTGTTGATCCGTCCAAACCACGATATGCCATAGCCCGCCCAAACCCTGAGATCTTCCTTCAGTTTCTTCATTATTCTGGGGAAATTTGCTTTATATAGTGTATTGTAGTCCTTTGTGATATATACCCCTAAATATTTGATAGCGGAGGGTTGCCATTTAAAATTGAAGTTGAGCTCTATCAGTTTTTCGACCGGCTTGGGTAGATTGATGTTAAGCGCTTCCGACTTGGCCTGGTTAATTTTAAACCCCGACACCAAGCTGAAAGTTCCCAAGATCGCAAAGACGTTGGGCAAGGAGGTGAGGGGTTTTGACAGTGTCAAGATTACATCGTCTGCGTATAACGCTACTTTATGATGCTGCTCCCCTATATCTATCCCTGTTATATCTGGGCTTGCTCTAATATGAGCCGCTAACGGTTCTATGCAGAGGGCAAATATTAACGGTGAAAGTGGGCAACCTTGTCTTGTCCCGCTACGGATGTTGAATATCTCCGAGGGGAACCCTTGGTGTCGCACCCTTGCAGTGGGACCATTGTAAAGGGCTAGTATTGCCTCTAGGAGGCGCCCCCCGAACCCAAACGCCCCCAGCGTCTCCCTGAGGAAGGGCCAGTCAATCCTATCAAAGGCCTTTTCGGCGTCCAGACTCAACAACATAGATGGGATATTTTTCTTTTTTGCCAAATCAATCAAATCTACAATCTGCCTAGTATTGTCTGCCGCCTGCCTGCCCTCAATAAAGCCTACTTGATCCGGGTGAATCAACCCCGGAAGGACAATGCCCACCCTGTTAGCTAACAATTTTGAGAAGATTTTAGTGTCTGAATTGATCAGGGATATTGGCCGGTAGCTCTTGACGTCTGCTGGGTCCTTACCGGGTTTATGGATCACAGAGAAAGACGCCTGGAGCATCTGCGCCGGGAGGGGCTCTCCTGCTAGAATCCCATTAAATAGGGACAACAAGTGGGGAGCCAGAATCTTGACAAATTTCTTATAATATAAATTTGAAAATCCGTCTGGACCAGGGGCTTTAGCGGGTTTCAGGGACTTCATTACCTCCGTTACTTCCTCAAGGGTGAAGTCGCCCTGGAGTGCCTCCCTCTCCTCTCTGCTCAAGGTAGGTAGATTTGCCTCTTTTAGGAATTTGTTCAAAGTTGCTGCGGTCTTTTGTGTGTGTCTGACCTTATCTCCATCGTATAGTGTGGCGTAATAATTCTTAAACACCTCCACTATTTGTCGAGGATCGGAGGTAAGGTCCCCCCCCTGAGATTTGATGGATGCTATACGGTAATTTTGAAGCTTGTTTCGGAGCTTATTGGCTAATAAGGTATCTGGCTTGTTGGCTTTCTCATAGAATCTGCGCTTTGACCATGCCAACTCCTTCTCGGCCTGAGAGGTCAGGACCAGGTTAAGTTTAATTTTAGTGTTGCTCAGTTCTTTCCAAACCAAATTATCCTTGTGCGTTTTGTGTTGAGCAGTGAGATGTGCCAATTTCTCACATAGCTCTTTTACTTTCGCCTCTTTTGCTCTCTTTCTTTTTCCTGCTATGGTCATCAACACCCCTCTCATGATAGCCTTATGAGCCTCCCATAGTGTGGATTGAGCCGACACACTGCCTTTATTGTCCTTAAAATATTCTTGGATTCGCTCACCAATCTCTTATGCAGTTACGGGGCATTTAAGGAGGAGTTCGTTGAGCTTCCAGTTTGCTCCAGGTCTGTCTAAGGCGTCTAATGTGCACCGCAGCTCTACCGGTGCATGATCGGACCACGAGATTCCATGGATCTTTGTGTGCCCTACCACTGGGACCACTCTATTGGATACCAGGAGGTAATCTATCCGACTGTAGCGATTGTGTGGGTGGGAATAAAAGGTATATTCCCGTGCATTAGGATGTTGTTCCCGCCAGATATCAATTAGCTGACAGTCTTGCATACCCTTATGTATGGTTAGTACGTCCTGTTTGTGGGATGGGTTAGGTCTCGTACATCTGTCCAGGTCAGAGTCTAGTGTGCGGTTAAGATCGCCTGCTATGAAGATATGTCCCTTCACGACAGTGTATAGTTTATTAAAGAACTGTGTAAAGAATGTAGCGCTCGTCTCGCATGGGGCGTAGACTGACGCTAATGTCAGAGGTTGACTTTGTATCATCCCCGTAAGGATGATATAACGACCTTCCGGGTCCGCATATTGTTTATTTATATCTAACGCTAGTTTATTGTGTACTAAGATATCCACTCCTCTTTTCTTTGCCTTGTTAGAGGCCAGATAAAAAGTTCTGTAGTTTTTGTCTAGATATTTCGGGTGATTGGAGTGTGAAAAGTGGGTTTCTTGTAGAAAAAGTATATCGGCTTTCAGGTGGCTATACTCTTTAAATGCGATTCTACGTTTAACCGGGCTGTTAAACCCTTTGAAATTGTGTGTAATCATTATTAGTTCATTACTCATCCTTGTCTGCAGAAGAGGTGTGCTCCATTGGCGAGGTCATCTGGGCCGTTCGTTGGTCCACATACTCCAACTGCTTCTGGGGATCTGTAGTACTCCATCTTCCTGTAGGTTGGTGCACTATGGGGGTGAAGATACATGAGGGGAGGGGGGGAACATCCAGACAGACATAAACAACACATATAAACAGTGGTCTCAGAGCCTCGGTACCAGTACCCCGGCTGTGAGACCATCGCCCTTGGGTACTCAGTGTAGGCGGCCAGGTACTCTTTCCCCCCCTGCCCCTCTCCCTCCCTCACTGGAATCCCCTCCCAAGGGACTTTGCCGGTCATTGGGGTTGATGTCCTTTCCCGCTCCGGCTGTCGGTCCATGCAGGAACAAAAGCAGGCTCGAACCCCGCTATCCGGCCTCCCTCCTATAAAATCTTCAAACAACAACTAGCAAATAATGCTTTCCTATGATCATTCCTTTGCCCTACGTACTCCCCTTTACGGTAGCCTGCCTCTCCCCCTTGTAATACATTATCCTTGTACCCCTAATTGGAGCTAATAATCACGCCTCTGTGTCTCTGTGTGGCGCCTCCGGCCTTTGCTTGGCCTGGTCCTATGTATCCCTCCACTTTCAGTGGCTGTTGACCTCAATGAGCGGGACCACCGCATATAGAGACGAACTGCATCTGGTTAGTTGACTGCACCGGAATCAAGTGTATTTTGTTTACCTGAGGCCTTTTGATCTCTTTCCTATTCTCACTCTCTCCCATCTACCTTCCCGCGAGTGCATTACCTTCTCACCTCTGTCTTTCTCCTATTTAATCTCTTCCCCTTCCCTTATCTCTCTCCAGCACTTCCATAAATAATTCTCTTAAGCTAACGTACTCTTACCTTCCAATATATCACTTCCCCCTCCTTTCCCAGCAACCTACTTACTCCTCTCTGCTTCTCCTCCCTACTCCTCCCCTCTCTGATCCCTCCTCCAACCCATCTACCTACTGCTCCTCTCATCCTAACCACTTGCCCTGAACCATCTACTTAATCTACTTACCCCATCCTGTCTCGCCCTATTACCCTTCCCCCTCCTTCCGTCTCACCTCACTTTCCCTCCCCTCCTCTGTATTACCCCCCCTATCTGTGCTACCCGTGCTCTTCTTATCTGCCTCTCCAGCTTTCCGAACTTTCACCCCTCTACCCCCCTTAGCTCCGCAATACATCAAGTCCACACCAATTTCTTTTAATGTCCTCCGGTGCAGTCGAGCCCTGCGCCATGCTCCGTCGCCTTCTCCTTCCAGCCTTCTGGCCTGTGTGTAGATGTCCGGGGTCGCAACTGCTCCCTTCCTCTCGGTGGCCGCTCCCTCAGTCGCCGGTGCTGTTGCTTCCGGTTCTTTAAAATGACGTCACCGCCAGGGTTTCCTCTGCTCCATGCCACCTCCAAGATGGCCACTCCGGGTCCCGCCCCTTCCGGTGGCGTATTTCCTCCGGACACCATCTTGGATTTGACAACTCGCCGAGGCAGACGCATCCTCTGCACGCTTCCCGCTCACCTCGATCCTCCCGCCTTCCTGGTTCTGCGTTCCACGCCGTCTGTGCTGTCTCCGCCATCTTGGGAGCCATGCCACCGCCACGAGGTGAGTCAAAAAGATTTTTTAACAGGCGCCTGATGTCCCGGGCATGCGACATCCTTACATCTGTTAGGGGGGGGGGGTGCGAAGTACATTAATCCAGGGCAAAGGTGTAGTTTTCCTGATTTTTCGAACACCGAACTGTCAACTTTATTAGAATTCAAACTGTGGTGGAACATAGTAATTATACGTTTCCTCCTCTGTGAGTGGCCCCTTCATCAGCTGTGCTTCCGACCATGGTCCAGGATGGGCCTTGGGCCGGTTCTTCCGTCTCGGAGCCCATGGGGGTCAGCCGCAGCCCCAGCTTCTTCAGAAATGCCTCACCTTCTCCAGGGGCTTTCATGCTGATTGGGCGTCCATTTTTAATCACCATCAGCCCGAAGGGAAATAGCCAACGGTAGCGGATATCCTTATCCCTGAGGCATTTAGTTATGGGCCACAGCTCTCTTCTCCGGGCTAATGTAATTGGGGCAATGTCCTGGAATACTGCAACTTTGGTGCCCTCAAATTCTCTCAGGGGTGCATTCCTTGCGTGCTGCAGCACCGCTTCCCTGGTCTTATAGTGATGGAGCCGCACTATAATGTCCCGCGGTCGTTCTGTTGGTTGTGGCTTTGACCGCAGCGCCCGATGGCATCTATCCATTCCCAGTTTATCTTGCGGGGAATCCAGGCACATATGGGCGAGCCACCGCACCACGAACTCCTCACAGTCTCCCACAGTCTCTGGGACGCCCCGTAGGCGGATATTGTTGCGTCGGTCGCGGTTTTCTGCGTCTTCTTGTCTGTCTTTTAATTCGTTAATTTGCGCCTGCAGGTCCGCTGTCTTTTTTGTATTGCGCAGGCCTACCTTGGCGTTAGCATCCACCTTCACTTCAAGCTCCTGCGTTCTTGCCCCAAGGCTCTCTACCTCCTTTCCTCTAATTTCAGCCTGCAACATGGATTTTAAGTCGGTATATAGTCTTTCAAAATCGCAGCGTCTTACCGGCAGAAGACCCTGATCCTCCCCTGTATCCCCCTCCTCCTCCGATTCTGATCCAGTGCGGGAGGTAGGTGCCATTGCTGCCGTGGCTCTGCTTGGTTTAGCTCCGCCAAAATACTCTGGGAGCCCCTTTTTTTTAGGGGTTTTAGCTATCTTTTTTGACATCCTGGATGTTTAGTTAGTATAAGGTGGTGTTTTTATTTAAGTCTTGCCAGTTTTGTTGTTCGTTTTTTTAGAAAAACAAGGAGTGAGGCACAGAGCTCTCAGTTCAAGCTTCCATGCTCCTTGCTTCCCAGCATGCACCTCATCACTTTTTTTTAATGGTTGGGCATCTGTCCTTTTTTTGGATTGCTTTCCAGGGGGCTCCAGTCCTTAAGATGTGGAGGGCCTTCATCAGGGTTCCGTACTGTAAGTGTCAAACTTTTATTAAAAGGTTGTCATTGAGAGTCAATGTGGCTATCTAGGCTCTAATTGCAAGGTCTTTGGTAGCTACAGTGACAGGTTAATGTTTATTATTGCTACGTTTCATATTTTTTATAGATTGTTATGTATATACAGCTAAACCCCGTTATAGCGCGGTCCTCGGGGGCCACCCAATCCGACCGCGCTAAAAACGGGGTCGCGCTAATTAAATAAAATTAATTAATTAATTAAACAAATTTAAAAATGGCCGCCGCGCCCGGGGTTCCGTGTCTACAGAGGGGGGAGAGCTGGGATCGCATCATCGCACTGTGCTGCACTGTGCTACTCCTCCCTCCTCCCTCCTCCCTCCTCCCTCCTCCCTCCTCCCTCCTCCCTCCTCCCCAGCAGTCAGAGAGCTGCAGGCAGTGCTTGGAGAGTGTGAGGCTCAGGGCTGCAGCCTCCTCTCCATGGCAATTTTACTCACATGTCCACTGATCACACGCACAGCAGCTTCTCCTGCTCTCACTTGCAAACTTTTCAGGGACGCCGGGGGAGCCTGCCCTGTCTAGGAAGAGAGCTGTGTGTCTGTGTGTCTGTGTGTCTGTGTGTCTGTGTGTCTGTTTTTCCTGATGAGCTTCTCCTGCTCTACACACCACAGACATCTAGTCCTCTGGGGGTGGGGGGGGGGGGGGGGTGGGCGGGTGGGGGGAGAGGGAGAGAGTGTGTGTGTGTGTGTGTGTGTGTGTCCTGTGCAGTGTCCTGTGAGTGTGTGTGCCTGTGCAGTGTCCTGTGAGTGTGTGTGGCTGTGGGCAGTGTCCTGTGAGTGGTGTGTGCTGTTGCAGTGTCCTGTGATGTGTGTGTGCTTGCAGTTGTCCTGTGATTTGTTGCAGTGTGCAGTGTCCTTGGAGTGTGTGTGCAGTGTCCTGTGATGTGTGTGCAGTGTGCAGTGTCCTGTGAGTGTGTGTGCTTGCAGTGTCCTGTGAGTGTGTGTGCTGTGCAGTGTCCTGTGAGTGTGTGTGCTGTGCAGTGTCCTGTGAGTGTGTGTGCAGTGTGCAGTGTCCTGTGAATGTGTGTGGAGTGTGCAGTGTCCTGTGAGTGTGTGCAGTGTGCAGTGTCCTGTGAGTGTGTGCAGTGTGCAGTGTCCTGTGAGTGTGTGCAGTGTGCAGTCAGTGTGTGCAGTGTCCTGTGAGTATGTAGTGTCCTGTGAGTGTGTGCAGTGGTGCAGTGAGAGTGTGTGCAGTGAGAGTGTGTGCAGTGAGTGTGTGTGCAGTGAGTGTGTGTGCAGTGAGAGTGTGTGCAATGAGAGTGTGTGCAGTGAGAGTGTGTGCAGTGAGAGTGTGTGCAGTGAGAGTGTGTGCAGTGAGTGTGTGTGCAAAATTTTTTTTAAAAAAAATAATTTAAATTTAAAATATAATTTTTTTTTTTTTTAAACGGGAGCCACGTGAAAACCGCGTTATAACCAATTTCACGTTATAACGGGTCGCGCTATAACGGGGTTTACCTGTATATATGTTTTATTAATGTTTGACATGTGTACTTTATGTATTGTGCTTACAGTGTCCAAAAGCCCTATTTGCCACATTTAGCTTATAGGGCTTTTGGCCATTTCTTTACATGGGGGATGAGGTTGTTGGGGGTGGGTGCTGGAAATAGTTGCCCTAGGGAGGAGGGTTAGCCTCCCCTCCCCCCCAGAGGGTGGTGGTACAGTTTAATCCATTGTTTGCCTTAGCAGTTAGAAAAGCCTTTTAGTAAGCCAAGCAGGTTGGTAGTGTAGTTTGACGTTAACTCCTTTGATGCCTGTGGCTACCAAGATACATTAATATCAACCTCTTTGCTGACTGTGGTGTATTTTCAACCACAAGGTTTGTTGTTATTTATATCACATAACCCTATGGTAGAAATATATTGCAAACCTACCCCATTGTACAGCGATTTTACAATTAACTGGTAATTATTGGTGGAGTTCATTACCGCATCGGGACTCATCTTAAAACATTATGTCCAGTAAAATTTTAGTTGATGACTTCGGCTATAAAACTGTAAAAAAAAAAAAAAAAGCCCCTTTTTTTACCATGTACAGTACAATATTAACTCAATTTTAACAGAGTTTAATGACTCCTGGTGATTATGCAAAACACACTTTTTAATGTTAACACACCTCATACCATATATATTACTTGAAAAGCCAACCTGAGGTCTGCCTGTTTATATCCATCATAACCTCTTCTCTAACCATAGTGTTAAGGTGATATGCAAAATAATAATAATGGTAAATAAATGTGTGCAAACTAAATTATTACTTTAAATTGTTTTATTATTGCTCTGAATAGTTTGATTCATACTGCAAACTGCAACCTTTGTTTAACTGCAGGGATAATCTATTCTACATATTAAATCTGTGAAAATTCTATAAAAACACACAATTCAATGTAAAATGACTAAAGGCTTCCTGCTTCAAAACTAAGCATATACTGGTGCAATACATTAATGAATACATCAATTAAGATCTGGATAAATGAAGTTCAATTGATTTTAATTGGATTTTGTTTATCAATCTGGTCTATATTGCACCTGCTGTGGCCTTATTTTGCAGCAGATGTTGGGCATAGAGTTGTCCTGATTGGAGTAGCAGGGGGAAGAGTTATAGGATTAGGTGTTGGTCCAGAGAAGGAGGTACGGCAAGTAATTAGGACATGGAGTGACTTGTAGTATACATGTAGATGTATGCACTTCGGTCTGTTAAAGACCTAAAAGATATTAAAGATGAGAAGGAAATTGAGTTTCTTTATCGAGTCTCAACAACAAAGTCCATGTTTAAAAAATATTTTATTTCCAATATGTAGGGGTGACGTAATTAGATAATGTATTAGTATCTCATTTTCAGCTATCTTTTTTTCTTAATTCCCCTTCTATACCTTTTTAACTTTAAAGCAGATTTATTTGGTACAATCCTCTCAATTAGAAATAGGGTCTTAAAAAATATATAATTATTCAGATTGAAAAAGAGGTTTGTGACCATCGAGTTAAACATGTTTTGACCTTTTTGCTAAAGCATTTTATGAAAATATAATACCCTATAGTCTGGGTTTTTGAGGGTGGATAATCTGTTTACATTCATTCTTTTGCCTACAGTATTTCTAAACTATGATTGCAATATTGTAACTGGGATCAAAATACAGTGAATGAGAAGTGAGTGAAGCTGAGGAAGGAACATATATTTTCTTATCCTTCCAAAAAACGCTATCACATTTTCTGCTAATAAGGTCACGGAGGGAGAACAAAAACTTCTAAATTATTAATTGAAAATATCATTATGTGTCATAACAGTGTGTCTGTAAGAGCTGGTATAGCAGAGTCTGAGCAGCACAGGCTGCTGCTGCACAATAGTGGAGTTTTGATTA
This sequence comes from Ascaphus truei, assembly GCA_036426205.1. Classification (NCBI taxonomy): domain Eukaryota; kingdom Metazoa; phylum Chordata; class Amphibia; order Anura; family Ascaphidae; genus Ascaphus; species Ascaphus truei. Next base: position 8,838 of record WSYH01001056.1, on the reverse strand, counting down.
AATATTGATGTACACTAATTGGCTACAGGGTCTGAGGACGGCTGAGACTTTGTACGAATCATTTGTATTCCTACTTTGGAAGAGGAAAAACAAAACCAGCATTTTCACATTTCAATCACCTACCTGCTCATTTTCCTACCCTCAATCTTTCCCCAATTGCTTCTCTCCCTAGTGCGTTCGTATTAACATAGTGTTAACCTTGCCATATTTCCTAAAGCACTCAGATTCTGCTGACATCCCTATGCTATTAGGCAAACCAAGAATAGCTTCCTTTTACAGTGAGAAGGTTCTGTGTCTTCCTTAATTGCCCTCATTCCCCTTTTAACCTGCATGACTGACTTTAACATACAGCGATGAGTGGTGCAGTAGGATAATAGCAGTACTTTCCCCATCACTTCTTAAATTGACAAAGTAAGATAATAATGATTAACAAGTGTAGAGATATAGAGCCAGCGAACGAATTGCTGTAGGCAGTAGGCAGATACTGTGATCATACATCAGTTACTTTTGAAGTATACTGTTGCGGCCCCTTTTATCCTCCTACATCCCCGACAAAATTCGGGGATGTTTTCCGTTTGTCACGCACTTTGCCGCGCGTCAGCCGCATTCACCAGACAGCGCTAATAGCGTTAAACAATGAAAGCGCCCGCGGAGCCCAAAACGGCCATAAACATGCCGCATCTGCCCGCGATTTTAAAAATCGCAGGGAAACGGCCGCAGGAGGCTAAAGGCGGCCGCCACTGTACCATATTATTCGAAGCAAAACTAAGCCCTTCCTATTCATCACCCATCCTATTATGTTAAGTAGAGATGTGTCACTTAATAAACACTTTCTGGGATTTTTGGGATAAAACATCTAATTTTGCCAGCAAAAATTAATTGCGTTGCAAAATCAGCACACAGGCCCCCTTTCACAATCTATCAAAAACAAATTCAATGTTCAAGGATTGGATCAAATAATAATTAAAGGGCAGAGTAGGAAATATTAATTTAAGACTAACCAGGTCTAAATTTAATCATACAATCATGCACGATTGTTTAACCATTACTGAACTTTCAGAATCAACATGGGAAGTCAGCAAAGATTCCAGGGACAGGAGCAGCACTGAAAAGACAAGCGAGGCCAGGCACAGCAGACAGCACCAAGGTACAGAAGCTATGCAGAGCAAAGAGGAAATGGAGAAGAGGGATTATATAGGGGGCAGGGACCAATCAGAGAAAGGGGAGTGACGGAGGAGCAGCCTGAAGAGGAACCTAATAGGAGAGCAGAGTGTGGAAGTTTGGAACCAATGGGAGTGAGGGGAGGAACAGAGGAGTGAGCTAGATAAGGCCCAGATAGAGGAGAGTTGCTAGAGGCAAACGGAGTGAGTGGTCAGAGTAAGGGGAGGAACGGAGGGACGGACAAGGGAAGGGACAGAAAGGGAAGGAGAACCTGAGAGGCAAGGCAGATGGGGAAGGGGCATAGCAGGCATGTGCGTGACTTCCGAGGAGGTGGAGCATGGGGAAGGTGCAACGGAGGATCCAGGAGCAGAGAGAAGAAGGGGAGGAGCAGAGGGACGGACAGGGGAAGGGTCAGGTAAGGAAGGAGAAGCGGGGAGGCAGAGCTGACGGAACCTGAACGGCGACACGCAAGGAGCATGTGCCACATCAGCGGAGGCGGAGTCAGGCACCCGGCGCCAACCAATGGTGGCTTGGGTGCGCGCACCGTAGGGCTGACGCGCGTAGGCAGGAGGTGCAGGGAAAGAAGCCAGGAGTGGGGAATGCCGCTGGGGAGCCTGAATGGCCTGAGAAAAAGGTAAGCATGCGCTGGATGCGGGTGTTCCTGCAGTGCGGATCCTTATAGTTCCCCCCCTTGGGGCTCGGACTCCGGACGAACCAACCACGGTTTGAGGGGAAATTTTTGGTGGAAACGTCTGAGTAGGGAAGGAGCATGAACATCCGAATGTGAAACCCATGAACGATCCTGAAGTCCGTATCCCTTCCAGTGGACCAAAAATTGGAGTTTGCCCCTGGAGATGCGAGAATCAATGATAGATTGAATTTCAAAGTCCTGTTGTCCAGGTACAATGGGAGGAGGAGGTCGAAGTTAGGGGTGAGCGAACCGTTTGCCTTGAATAAAAGGTTTTAAAAGGGAAACGTGGAAGACGTGTGAAATCTTCATAGATGGAGGCAGTTGGAGTTAATAGGCCACAGGGTTAATCTGTTTCAGAATAGAAAAAGGGCCCAGGAACCTGGGAGACAATTTAGGGTTTGGGGCCTTCAATTTGATATTTTTTGAAAAAAGCCAGACCTTCTCTCCAGGGATGAACTTATGGCCCTCCTGACGGAGCCTATCTGCGTGTTTCTTCTGCCTTAACACGGATTTTTGAAGCACTGCTTGAATCCTTTTCCATGACTCCTGTAAGGAAGATACCCTCTCATCTGCTGCCATTAGATGGGGGAAGATCCACAATGAAGTCCATAGAAATGTGACTCCACGGCCGATCCGGTACCGGGAGGGGTTGAAGTATACCGGAAGGTTTTTGACGGACAGATTTATTTTGTGCACAGACTGGGCATGAGGAGGTGAAAGCTCTGATATCCTTCGACATGTTGGGCCACCAGAAGGTTCACCGAATCAAATCATTGGTCTTCTTAAAGCCGGGATGGCCAGCAGACCTGGAGGAATGGCCCCATTCCAGATTTTTGAGATGAAAATGTGGAGCCGCGTAAAGACGACCATCAGGAACTTCCAACCTTTCGGGAACCTGAGTATGGGATTCTAGAATTTTGTCTACAATGTCAAAAGAAGCGGCAGAAATAAACAATTGGGGGGTAGAATATTCTCCGGGATATCTTGAGACTTCTCCTCAGTGATAAACTGGCAGGAAAGTGCATCCTCTTTGATATTCTTTGTCACAGGAATATAAGAGATGGTGAAGTTAAACCTAGAAAAGAACAGGGCCCAATGAGCTTGAAGAGGATCAAGGCAATGAGCGCCTTCGATGTAAGAGAGATTCTTGTGGTCCGTCAGGATGGAAATGGGTACTTTGTTTCCTTCCAGGAGATGTCTCCACTCTTATAAAGCCATCTTGATGGCTAACAATTCCCTATTCCCCACATCGTAATTTCTTTCTGCAGAAGAACTTGTTTTAGAAAAAAACCCACAGGGGTGTAATTTGTATTCGGGAGTAGTCCTTTGAGAGAGAAACACACCAGCTCCTACGTCGGAGGCGTCAACTTCCAAGGTAAAGGGGAGGGTGGGGACGGGATGTCGCAGGATCAGAGCTGAGACAAAGGCTTTTTTGAGAGATTCAAAGGCCCGGGTGGCTTCCAATGGCCATGAGGATGGATCGGCCCCCTTTTTGATAAGGACCGTGATGGGTGCCACCAAAGTAGAAAAGCCAGCGATGAAGTTCCTGTAATAGTTTGCGAAGACGAGGAAACACTGAATCACTTTTAAGAAGTTAGGTTGAGGCCATTCGAGTACGAAATTGAGCTTCTCCGGATTCATGGTGAAGCCTTGATCCGAGACAATGTACCCCAGGAAGGTAGTAGAGGATTGATGAAAGACACACTTCTCCATGTTGGCATAGAGTTTGTTGGCCCGTAAACGAGAGAGTGTAACGGATCGGGGGACTCACGCTCCCCAGCATGTCCCCGTCACCTCTGTTCCCTCAACTTCTAGTCCTCCCTCTTCCCTGCTGCCTCACTCTCTCCCTTCCTTTCCTAGTGGCCGGTCCTCTGCAGCGCGGATGGCATACCCTGATGCACGTTCGGGACACATGCGCTCCTGCAATGTGCGCACGCGTTCCCGTTCACTCGCTCCCCTCCGTGGCACCCGCGGCCTTCGGCGTGCCTCTATTCCCCCAGCCTCCACATTACCTTGCTCCTCCGCCTCTCCTTCCATCTCGCCTTCGCTGCCGAGCGCCCCCGTGGCGGTGCGTCCCTCGTGCTCTGTGACACACGCGGTGCACGGGCATAGTACTCTCACAGAGGGCGCGCACACCCGCTCCAGTTATCTGCCTCCCCTTAACTCTAGCTTCACCCCCTGTGGCTTACAAGCCAATCTCCCTTGGTTATTTCCCTGTCTCATCCCCTGCTTTCTCTGGCCTATCCCTGCAAGCTCCCACTCTAGCCTCTGCTCCTCCTCTCTTCCCTATTGGTTCTCCTTCTTTATAACCCCACTCTGTCCTCTTACTCATTGCTCTGCATAGCTTTCCTGTAGCTCCTGTGTGTGCAGTGTCTATGCCTACCTCCCTTGTCTGTTTCAGCGCTGGTTCCTGTCCATGCCCCTGTTTGGATTCCCCTGGCTTGAACTTGTGTACGGCTTTGGATTTGACTACTCTGCTTTCTCCTGCCCTTGAACCTTGGCTTACGGACTACACTATGCTGCTTTCTCCAACCCTTGAACACTGACACACAAACATTACTCTCCGATCTCTGGCTCTGCAAGTATACGTTAACCCTTTCATACCAAGCCCGGAAACGCATTACAACACTCTGGGCACGCCCTCACTGCTGTGGGTGCGTGGTATACCCTTACCCACCTCAGTACTGGGGGCTGGCCAGGTCTGCAGGTAAACAGGCGTTACAGAGTGCACCAACTTGGTACAAAGAATGTGTTCTTTGAGGGTCTTAGAAAAAATGAGGATATCGTCCAAGTAGATAATTACACAAGAGTTCAATATGTCACGAAAAACCTCGTTCATAAAGTCTTGGAAGACTGCAGGGGCATTGCACAACCCGAACGGCTTCACCAGGTACTCATAATGACCACTGCGTGTATTGAACGCGGTCTTCCATTCATCTCCACTGTGGATGCGAATCAGGTTGTATGCTCCTCTTAGGTCAAGTTTGGAGAAAATGGTCGCACCTTGCAGTCTATCGAAGAGCTCAGGAATAAGAGGCAAAGGATAACGATTTTTTAAGGTAATTTTGTTCAAGCCATGGAAATCGATGCAGGGGCGAAGCGTCCCATCCTTCTTCTTTACAAAAAAGAATCCTGCTCCAGCGGGAGAACAAGATTTCCGAATGAAGCCCTTAGCAAGGTTTTCTGAGATATACTGGGACATGGCCTCTGTCTCAGGCAAAGACACCGGATAAGACCTGGCTTTGGGAAATGGAGCACCCGGAATTAAGTCTATCGGACAGTCAAAAGGGCGATGAGGGGGAAGCTCCTCAGATTTGGCCTTACTGAAGACATCCAGGAACTCTGAATAGACGTCCAGAAGGGAGACGTCTTGTGGGGACGTGGTCTCAAGGACGGCCAATACCGCTGCGGATGGAGCAGACACTCCTTCTTGAGAGGATCTCCATAGAACTGGAACCTAGGCCATCCAATTGATGATGGGATTGTGTAATTGCAGCTATGGCAAGCCCAGGATGATATGAACTGAAGGAGAGTGAATGACATCAAAAGAGATCATTTCAGAATGTCCATCCTCCATAGAGAGTTCTAGAGGAAGTGTCTCCAAGGTAATAACGGCTGGCTGCAGGGGTCGACCATCAATCGCCTCTTATCCAACCGGAAAGGCCTTCTCCCGGAAAGGAATGTCATGCTGAGTAGCAAACGCCTGGTTTATGAAATTTCCTCCGGAACCGGAATCAAGGAAGGCCTTAGCAGGGGTCTGGATATTCGCGTGCTTAAGGAGCACCGACAATAGGAGACGTTTAGGGAGATGCTGTGAGGGAAGAGATGAAGCAGAGATGGTACCCAGTGAGACTCCCCCATACCTCACTGGGCGTTGGCGTTTCCTGGCTTCAAAGGACAGCGTGGTAGGATAGGCCCAGGAGAACCACAATAGTAGCACAGACCCTCATTCCTCCGACGTAGTCGCTCCATAGAAGGGAGGTGAAGTGTGCCCAGTTGCATGTGTTTCGGGGCTTCCAGTGCGGGCAGTGCAGGAAGAGGAGATCTGGAATTAGAGGACAGAGAAGTAGCAGTACGAAGACGTTGGCGTTCAGCTCACCTCTCCAGAAGTCTTTGATCCACCGAACGCAGAGAGCAATCAGGGCCTCTAGGGTGGATGGCCTCTCACGAGGCGCCAATTCGTCCTTTAGGGTTTCCGAAAGCCCTTGCCAGAAGGCGGCGGAGAGAGCCTCATCATTCCAGTCCGTCTCCGCTGCAATAGTCCGGAACTCCAGAGCGTAACACGCCACTGATCTCCGACCCTGTGAAATATGGAACAAAGAAGATGCCACCATATCACTGCGTCCAGGAGTGTCAAACACTAATCGGAATTCTCTATTGAAATTGGCATAATTGTAAGTGAGTTCGAGTTTCAGTTCCCAGATTGGTGAGGCCCAGGCTAAGGCATCTCCAGTGAGGAGGGAATACACGTAGGCTACCTTAGTACGATCCATGGGGAAGCGAGAAGGTGACATTTCAAATTGTATTTCGCACTGGTTCAAGAAACCGCGACATGCAAGCGGATCTCCTGCATTTTTACTGGGGATAGGTATCCGAAAGTCTTTAGGACCTGATCCTTCACGGGATACAATGGAGGAGGACATGGGGACATTACCCTGGGGAATCTGAAGAGAGAGGGTATTAACTTGCTGTTTATGAGTGGAGACTTGGTTGTCCAAAAAATTAAAGTGTTTGGAAATGGTGGTTAAGGTATCTTCCACCTCAGGGGGGTCTGGGTCTGTTGGCTCTGCATAATGTAACGCTCTGCCTGCCCACAAGCCAGACAAGGCCTCAGGACTGAGGTGGAAAGGGTAAAACCACAAACCTAGCAGCAAACGGGAGCACAGACGGAGTGTGGTAGTAGCGTAGGTGGTCCGGGTAACAAGAATGTAAATGATACCGTACTTGACATTTCTGGCGTAGAAGGGTAAGTTCGTATGCCAGGGTCGTGGGTTGGAGAGGGCAGCATAATTGATTGTCCGTAAGCCTGGGTCGTGGAGTGGAGAGAGCAGCGTAGTAGTTTGTCCGTGTGCCGTGTCCAAGGGTTTTAGAGGTCTGCAGTGTACAGCATCGAAACACTTTATTTGAGCAAATGCCCAGTTTGTACCTGGCAGATACCTGGAATGCGCCGCTCCTCACCTCTGACAAGCCCCGTTGCGTTTGCCTTCCCAGCCACGGTTCATGCCTGGCTGACGGGGGCCTGATCTGTTAAATGATAATGATCAGGATTTAATAAGCTGCAATGCTTCGCGTGTCCACCAGATAGCATAAATTCATGAATTGTAATGCAGTATATATATATATACAGTACTGTATATACACAGTATATATATATATATATATATATATATATATATATATATATATATATACTGTATAACAACAACCCCTATAAGCCCTAACATACAGTACTGTACACATACAGTACTGTATATGCACATACATAAATGATACTACTGTATGGGCGGCGGGGGCGAGATGTGTTTGCAGCAGAGAGAGAGATCCGCTGCTCTCTCTCTGCGCAAACATCGGCACATTAAAAATTATTTTAAATACATTTTTATTGATAGTGTACATGTGCAGGGGGTCTCCGGAGCTGAACCGCGTTGGTTTCAGGTCTGGGGACCCCCTGCTCCCCGAGATACAGCCCCCTTTATGAGGTACCGGTATCCCTCTGCTTGGTTTAAAGGTCCCGATCACGTGATCGCGGCCTGTAAACCAAGCAGAGCAGAGGGATACCGGCACCCCCTAAAGGGGCCTATATCTCGGGGAGCAGGGTGTCCCCAGACCTGAAACCAGTGCGGTTCTGCTCTGGAGACCCTCTGCACATCTACACTATCAATAAAAATGTATTTTAAATGTATTTATTTATATTCATTTATTTATTTAGATTTATTTAATAATTGTGCTGCTGCTGCAAGTCCTAAACTCACACCAAGGGCCAAACACCCCCCTCACCCCCAATAAAAAAAATTCACGCACAGCAGCCCCACAATTAATAAATAAATCTAAATAAATAAATATATACATGAAGAGAAATAAATATATACTGTATATATATACTGGATATATATACAGTATATATATAATAGCAATCCCTATACATATACAGTATATACTGTGTATATATATATATATATACTGTATACATATATATATATATATATATATATATACAGTATACAGTATATATACACACAGATGATGAACCAATATACAAATACATGTAGAATGGTTATCAAAATCATACTGTCCTACAAATAACGCTTCCCTATACAGACAATAATAATAATCCATTTAATAATCCTAACTGATTTTACAATATAAAACATAACATTCCAATCCACACAGTACATTGCATTTACATTGTATAAATGATGCATAAAATCTATGCACCATATACATTCTGCAAATGAATGTTAACAATATAATTGCAAGCTACTCTACCAGTAAATACAAACACTTCCAAACAAGTCAACTATTTTAACCAATCAAGTAAACAAAAATCAATATATACTGTAAGTACCAACCAGAAAACACAATTTAAAACCAAAGCTAACCCTTACAATACCAAGGATTACATCTATCTAATTGTAAAAAACCTTTTACATTATACACAGCATTGCAATGTACATGATGAACAATACAGTACATTCCCTGTATCTCCCTGCCTTCAGTGTAATCTGTTTAAAGCCCCCTCCCCCCTAATGTTTCTGTTAAACAGATTACACTGAAGGCAGAGAGATGTAAAGGCCTAAAGCCCCCTACCCCCTAATGTTTCTGTTAAACAGATTACACTGAAGGGAGAGAGATGTAAAGGCCTAAAGCCCCCTCCCGCCTAATGTTTCTGTTAAACAGATTACACTGAAGGGAGAGAGATTTTACAGAAACACACATTATGGGGGAGGGGGCTTTAAACAGATTACACTGAAGGCAGAGAGATGTTT